>DWMZ01000526.1:0-21833 GCA_018249855.1 Eueides tales michaeli | reverse complement strand
TAAAAAAATAACTAATGGGTTTCTGCGACTTCACTTACTATTTATTGTATTTTGAAATTTTCTAAAGGAGATTGCTTAAAAAATGACTGCAGAAAATGACTGCAATTATTTCTTAGGTTTTACGTGACAAGTAGAACAGAAATTCTACACTTTTTTACATGCTTAAATGAATGAATTATAAAAAATACATTTATAATATTCTAAATCCGATTTAGAATATTTTATAAAATCATATAGTAAAAGATGCAATCGACCTGAATATTAAGTGGAGCTAAACGTTTTGGTATATATTATAACATATTAAGTGTATTGTTTTATATTCCTTAAGAAACTTGCAGTAACTCATTTGTTTAGCTTTCTTTACAAACAAACATATAAATAAATAATGCATGTTTCTATCATTATAATTAATACTTCAAAAGAATGTAGCCCCATTTTCCAATATATGCTTGTTTCCTATAAAACTTTAACCACAATTATGAAAAGATTTTCATTTTGTAAAATTATACAATGCCGCTTTGATAAAACGTGGTACTACAATATGCTTAAAAGATACTTAAATATGTATAGATAGTCTTGATATTTTTTTACAATAAGTATATAAAGTTATATAAATAGGAGCTGAGCTTTGTGAGTGTTAATTAATGTGATATTAAATAGAACAGTAGACATATAGAGTATGTAAATTTCAAACTTAACAAAACATCAAACAAATATGTATTTTTGTTAATATTTTAAGCAAGCAATGAGCCCGCGGTTTCGCCCGCTTCAGTTACACTATTTTATTTTCTAATTACTTTTTTGTTCTAATAAAATTTACACTTTTAAGACAATACTTGTACATTGTAAATTAAAATTACAGGTAAATGCATAAAAAATGCAGTAATCTTTGTTCAACTAAATATTTTAAACTGATCTAACTTTTATATTTATCAATAGATTTAAATAAAACAATCAATTAATATTGAAGGAAAGTTGCCAAAACATAATAGTGAAAATTGCATTTAAATTTGGCAAGCCGTTGCACGCACATACAAACAGACACAAAAAACACTTTTTTGGGCCCTGCTACATTAATAACTTTTTTTAAATATATTTTCCATATACAGACGTTATTCAGTTATATAGTACGATAAATATAGATTTAAATTTTATTTTGATATAAAATACATTTAATCCACTCAATTAGGAATCTTAACCACTTTATATTCATTTAAAGACATGCATATGTTACCTTTTATCCTATGCTTCAAAAATGTCACCTCAGCAAGAATGTTGTTCTACACTTATAGTTTAAATGGCTTTGAACCTGTTACCAACTCTTTTAAAATCAAATAATATTAAACCTAAACAGCTATTTAAAAAACAAAAAGAACAAACAATGTTGATAGCACCAAAGATTTCGTCATTCTTCTCATTGTTTCCCCGAAATTGTGTAAACGACATCACTCACGAAAGTTAAAATGAAATTCTCTCTTTTATGTCAAATATTTTTACTGCAAATTGATTGTTTAGTATGCAAAGGGCGAACAGAAGTTTATTCCGAGCGCGTCTTTTAAATCTTCTCTTGATTAAAAGAATAATTTTTCAATATCCTACCGTAGTTTATGAAAAATTTTTGTTGGTGCATTAAGGAATACGCGGTTTATATAGCGTATTTGGTTTTACATATTTTTCTGTTGAACTACCATATTTTTTTTGTGGTAATTCAAACATGTAATAGAAGAATATTTACTGTTATTTTTTTACGAAAATATAATAATAGTTATTATTTCTAGATTCACGCTACATCTCCTATACAGTAAGGTAATAGTAATGAGACAATCCCCACGTACCGTTCAATTTCGATTTTGACATGGAACTTTGTAACGAAGCGAGTAAGACGCGCACTTAAGTTTTGTACTTAAACTTTACCTTGTTATCAGACCGAAGAAATTAAAAGTGAGATCGAACCCATAACATGCAGCTTTTACAGTCAGTCATTCGTGCCCCAGCGCAACAACAGACCTCAAAAGTTTTGCTCTAGCTTTTGTCTCAATTTAATAAAATCATTTTTTTAAATTAAAGTTATATCAAAATATTTAAGTTCCAATATTACCTATTGAGATAGTTAAATTTATATAATATTCATTTAATAAAAAATAATGTAGATTGCTCATTTAAAATATTACAAGAACTAACAAGGTAAGTTAAGTAATTGGCTGTCAAGGCAAGTTAAGTAATTGACAATGTAATTTAAAATTGTGCATTAATAATTTTAATGTATTTTTTATTTATTATAAATAAAATAATATATATTTAGCGTTAGTTTATATTGGGGTAGTCGTGGCGCAGGAGCTCAAGCGTATGACGATATACGCAACGATTGTGAGATCAACTCGGAGGAAGGACAATGTTTTTCACTCTGGTAATGCTACTTATCACGTTATGCTTCCGAAATTCAGAAAGCGTCTTAATACTAGATTCCTGCATGGTGCTCTCTGCTTACCGCGCTACCAAATTTCACATAAAATAAGGTACCGTACAGATATAGATAAGTTATTTTTAGATTATTTTCTTTACGTTCAATATTCAGAAATTAATATAAAAACGAAAAATAAATTAAAATAATACAACTTATGAAAAAGAAAATGTGAAAATTCAGACCATACACACCTCTTCTGAAGCAATAAATTAAATTGCTCCAATTACACCAGAAATTCTTCGAACACAACGATACCTCCGGAAAATTAACATCCTGTATATAATTACATATATTATACCTTTAATTAAACCACCCCAGCCCATATATTTTTGTTCTGTCTTGATTCTTTTGTGAAATTAAATTAAGCTCAAGTGAAATGTGACCTCAATTTATATAATCTTTGTTATGATCTCATTTCTTTCTTTTCCCACTTTATTCGCTTGGATTGTTTATTTGATGTCAAGAAAAGTGATCAATTACTCTTTTTTTTTTCGAAGACAAATGTCAAACAGTGATTATTGTCACAGAAGTATAAGTAAAAGTAATTAGCCTCAACTTAGTGATAGTTTTTAGAACAACTACTTACTTTTACTTGTATTTTTTTTCCAGGTTCATGCCTTATCCTGCACGTAAAGGTAGGCAGGGTTGGCAGAGGGAACTTGGGAACCTAATGTTAAAACACTCCGTTCCGTTCCCCAGTTTCCGCTGACTTTGAAGCGTTGCGTGTTGAGTGACGGAACTCAACGCCGCGCTTTGCCTAATTATGTGTGTTAACACTTAGCCTTAATGATCTTACGTATAAATCCTTAATAATATAAAATGAATATTTAACACAACTTAATATTATATTGTCGCGATAATGGGTCCAAAGTCTGTTTTGGATAGATTTTATGTTATAGTATATATTTTATTATGCCACTTACATGGAAAGCTCATGAAACGATATATATAATTAATAAGCCACGGAGGTACTTTTCTCTGAAAAAATCAATTTACTCTGGTATAAAAACCTACATCAACTTTTTCAACAATGTAATGTACTTGGAACAAATTATAATTGCTATGTAAAATACTCTTAGTAAAGATCTTATTATTCAAAAGCACTCATATTATTTTGCAAAACATCACGACTAGTACATTTTTTTAATTATTTTCCATTATATTGTCATTTCTATTATAATTATTGAAAAACTTTCTTTCAATACCACTCAGAGGAATGTTTATGCTTATAATGACTTTCATTTTGTAATATATAATGAGCGATACTGAGTACACGTTGGATGAAAAATAGTAAACAGAGAGTCTTACCACTAAGTTCTCTCTGCCTTCCTCGTTTGATGTAAGAATCATATATAGTAACAAAAACAGCTTATAAGTTATTGTCTATCGTGTATAAACAACAAGTACTTTATTTAAGAAGTACAACTTGATCTAATACCTCTAGGTGGCATATGAAATGCCTAAAGCAGTCGAGATGAGTAGGGTTGTCTAAAATAAATATTGGTTCAATGAAATATTTAAAATATACGTATTAATCATTTAATATATAAGAATTAAATAAAATACAATCAGTCAATATGTGATTAAGATCACTGTCTGATGTTACGTGAGGTAAATGTAAACAAAGTTTAAAAAAAATAGTAAATTTTATAGAAACTTACGAAAATAAAAAAATATGTAAATGTGTCAAAACTTTATGTATATGTGTCAAAAAATTAAACTCTTTTTTCTAGATTCGATATTGTAATATGAATATTTCAACGTTAAACATACCTTTCTCTATACAATAATTAAATCCCAGTGGAAGGATCTACTAAGCTATATGTAGTATAAAATAGCGAGCAAAACGATCGTCTTATGGTAATTAACTCGTCTACCCGTAACAAATGCAGTTTCTTTAATGCATAGTAATTTAGCTAAAAACTTGCAGTAAATCTGCATCAATATAGTTTATATTTTACAAGTTTACATTTATTACAATATAAAATAATAAGGGAATATATGTAGACACAGACATACATCTCTTCTATTTCAAAAATCTAAATGAATTCAGATTTATATCTTTATTTATTACCAACCTTTTTTTTAATACAAACAGCATATTATTAATTATAAGCAAATCAAAATTGTACACAAAAAAAGTCAACGTTATGTACAAAACTAATCCTTTAACCTGTAATATAATAATCGCGACATAACTCCAAAATACACACGAATGTAGGGAACAGAAGTGCCCTAATAATAACGATGACTTGAAATTAAGTTTCCAGGAACCCTGTTACATGCAGAACAGTGTGAGTCTAAAATAGTATAATAAGGTTCTTATCAACATTAAGTTAGAAAGACGGATTTAAATGTTATCCTTTTTTTCAGCTACAAGCCGTATCTCACACAATGGCAGTTAGCTTGTAAACCAAGTGTTTAAACACTCCGTACCTTTATCCATTTTACGTCGAATTTGAGGCATTGCGTTTTGAGTAGCAAAACTCATCCTATTATTTTGTGACTCTTTAAATATATTTAAAATAACAAAAACAAAATAAAGTATATTAATAAATAAAAAACGTTTAAAGCTTACAAACGTTTTTTTTTAATGACAGCCCTAACCGCGAATGGCCGTGATGAATGGAACACACGATGTTGACAGCTCAATTGAGAAGCTCTTACAGAAAATTCAGAACTGTTTGGTCTGTTTGAAATATGACTGAAAAAATTACATAGGTTGATTTATAAAATATTATTTTATCTTTACAACCTTATTGTAAATGTTGAAAAGGATGGATAGTTTAAGGGTAGGTGAAGTTGCTAAGTTAATTCGTAAAATAGATCACGAATTCAGTCCTAATCGTTCTCCGATTTACTCACACGAGTTATTCAGTTTGTATATTTATAGTTAAAATTGTACAAACATGCATAAATATTAAATAACACACAAATATCAATACAACATCATAGCATAGTAGCACAGCCACTGACTGAAAACGATGGCTAAAGGTTTTGTCCCCACTCTGAAGAATTAATCATTTTTCTTCACCAGCCATGGTAAGAAGACTTAACGCATTGAGTTCCGTACCGTGTTATTTTATTAAAAGATGTTTGTCTAGTTGCCTATATACCCGTATATATAGTTTATATATCTTAAAGCTAAAATATATTAGGATGAAAATAAATAGATACTGCTCCTTATCTCAATACCTACCAAGGAGTTAGGCATTTCTAAATTAGTTTATTCTTTAGGATAAGTAAAGAGAAAATTAATTTTCCCTTCTCTACTCTCACCCAGATATTGCCTGAAATCGATTGCCACAATTTATTAAACGAGACCGAGGGAACACATATTATAAATATAAACGTTCCCTAGAGTAAAATCTCAGCCAACAACCGACATAAATCTTTTAAAGAAATAAACACCCACTGAAAAAATATAGGAGTATAATAAAAAGACATAAAAAATATAACTACGGCTTTAAAAAGGCATTCAGTTTTAATATCCAATGTATATCATGCTATCGTGCTTATCCAGAAGGCTTACTAAGTCCTACTACGTGTTATAAATATGTGAGTATTTGTGAGTGGCATTCCACTAACTCAAAAAAAAAACTTGATCGATTTGGATAAAACTTTTCTGTAACACAATTTTGCTATATACAGCTTTTGCTGTTTGTTTAACTGAGTGAAACCACAATTGGGTCGATAGTTAATAGATAAAGCTTTTTTATCGACTTTAAAGAAATAAGGCTGTCATTGATATGCATAGATAATAGTGGCATCCACGTTGACGTCATTTTTTCTCTTCTAGTTCCTTATAGTATAAATCTATAATATTTTGCCTGGTATTAATTTTCTCATAAGGCAATTCAAATGGAGCAGGGCCACATTCATGTGGTTATAAGAGAGACTGGTTCTAGGTTCGACCCCCACTCGAGGAAATGAAATATTGAATATTTTTAAATTTAATATGTAAAGTTTCATTTCTTCGCTCGTGTAACAAGGCAAAGCGCAGTGTTAAATTCCGCCGCTTAAAGCGAAATGTCTTAAATTCTGTGGAAATTGAAAGGAAACGGGAATGGATTGTCCTAACACTAGGCTCAATTTAAAACATTAATAAATATTCGTTTTTTTTCCATTCATTTTGAAAATTACTGTGATATGTTACGTCTTGGAATATGAAAATTTTTGTTGCATGTGGAACCATTTCTCATGGCTCTCTACGTACTTACTAGACTATAAGTAAAAGTACCTTCTATCATGTATCATTATTCTGGGTTTATATATATTAAATTTTTAGGCAAGAAAACTTATTTCTACGGACTTCAATTTCATGAAAAAAACGCGTGTAATAATTATGCGGGGTAATTTCCCGACGGTCGTTAGGGAACTGTATAGGCTAAACAGAAACATTAAAGCTCAGGGTCTAGAATTGTAAGCAAAATAAAGGAAAATGAGACGAAGCACATTACAAGATACTATTCCATTTAGCTATGCCAGCTACGTCACTGTGTCACGTCATATGCATATGCGTGGTATGTTATATGCATTTTTGTCAACTGTGTAACATCACAATAATTTCGCCTCACATAATTTCGTAGGAGCATATAATTGAATAATATCTTTTAGCTGATAAATTGGAATCATTTTGAAACAAGCAAAAATTACAAGAAAACAAGGAAACAAGTACTTTTATAGGCCTTAAGATTAGCTGGCAACAACAAGGCATCTCGAAGTTATTATTAGATTTTAATATTGTATTTTAGAACTTGCTGCCAGACCAAGTTTCAACAAAATTTGTTCAGTAAGTTTTGATGCGAAAATGTTTAAGTAATTGATAATTATTTGAAGTGAAATATTTTTAAACAATTTACTCATCCCACACATGGCAGAATAGGTAGAGGGAACTTAGTGTTAAGACACTCCGTTCCACTTGCGTTCCCACTTTCCGCCGAATTTGAGGCAGTGCGTGTTGAGTGGCGGAACTCAACGCCCCGCTTTTGCCTTATTACCAGAGCGAAGAAATGAAACACTAAATATTTAAATTGAAAATATTTCATTTTCTTGAGTGGGTATCGAACCCACAAGCTGTCGGTGACAGTCACACGCTTGTCTCGCTGCGCCACGGTAGGATCAAACTTTTAAATTATTGTTGGATATTTTCCTAGAATGAACCATCATTAAATAATAATAAAATTTCAAGCGGAATGTGAAAGACTGATTTTTAATAAATAGTAATCCTACTCTGCTTACTTACTAATGAAAGAGTTCATCTGCAAAATAAAAAATAGGAAAGTCCCTTATAAAACTAAAATTTTCTTGTCTAAAAATCCACGTGGCAAAATCTTATTACAATAATACGTGCTTTGCCTCTCAATGCATATGGCCCGATATTTTTATAAGGCATCGAAAACATACATTCAATTTTGTATGCAATGAGGGTATCTTTTTGGTTATTTTTACCTATGAAATGTAAAGGAAACCTGCAGCCACTCAAAAAGTATTCAAGTTAGATAATTTTATTTAGGATAGCATTCAGTTGCTTTCTATTCATTCTATTCGCATTCATATTTGAAATTTTAGTATATATTGGGACGTGCTTAATTTGCATTTACTCTTTTATTTTGGGTTCGTTTCCGGGTCGAGGTATTTTTAAAATATGCTAGGAATATTATGCTTTCCATATTTGTTTCCACGTACTATGATATGCTCCACAATTGCCTCGGACAGTTTTAATACAAACTGTGAACGCGACGGTTGTGGGTTCCATTTTCATTAATATATTTTCTTTATTTTATAGATAAAAATAAGTAACAAGACAAAATATAACCACCACTAAGTTTGTAAAGGAATTGGGAGAAAAGTGTATGTCGTTACAGTAGATTTGCTCTTCCTACCCTCCGATATACGACACGCGGCGGGAAACTAAAAAAATAATGAAAATAATACGTGTTAAATATCGTGTCTAAGCTCTAAATATGTCATGAACAAGTACTAAGTCGATAAAACTCCACACTCTGAATATTTATAACGTTATTAAAATGATATAAGCAAAGGTCAACAGAGGTGCTACAGAAACTGTGCAAAAACACGTAATATGACAAAAATATAACAAATATTTGCATTTTCTACAAGTCCTATTCACATACTCAATTATACAAAATCTCTTTACATTCCCGAGTAAAATAGAAAACTCCGGCGTTTCCAAAGCCTTAGATCCTAACAAAACAGTAACACTCCCGCGCTTTGTAAGGAATAGTACGCAAACATTGAAAGCTGCCTGATGTTGAGAAGTTCATCAAACATCTGAGGCATGGTAAGGAGGACCAGACAAGAACAAACACACATAAGAATACATTAGCTCCACGTCGAAAGCTCTGAATAGGTCATGTACACCACTCTTGCAGTCTGAGCGCTGGTATAGGGAACAAGTTATAAGCGATTTACTAACGTGTTTTCCGCTTTATACCGCATGTAGCAGGGTAGTCAAAGGGAACCTAAGGTTAACATACTTCGTTCTCTACTTTCCGTCATATTCTCATGGAACTCAACGCCGACCTTTGTCTTATTTCCAGAGCGAAGTAATGAAAATATTAACTAAATAATTTTCTTAAATATGAATTTAACCCAGCCCATAACGGTCTCCTCACTGAGCCGCGTTGTTATATAGTTTTAAGGTTCATGTGATAATTGTGTGTTTTTAATATTGGTATGATCAGATCATGGTAATTTGTATAATCAGGGGAACATGAAATGTAAAAGGTATTTTTTTTATAATGTCACATTTATTATAGGGTTATACTTGTAGAAAACGTACGTTACTTGTGCCTCTTAGTAACCGTGCAAGAGCTTCGGCCACAAATACACGTTTTTATTAACCTCTGTAAAAATTGTAACTTAAAAGAGAAGTAAACCAAAAGATATATCGTATACGAGTATATCGATAGATATCAATTTAGGCATATAGAACAGTTAATGTTAAAATATTCCATTATTTTTTCCTGCTTTATTTAATACCGGAAATATGAAATTATTCTCTAGTCATTCTCCAAGTGAAGATCCAGCTTTCTATCAAATACGTATCACTTAAATATTCAAAGTTATTCATAACATTTGTATTTTAACTTATGTTATTGTTATTATATATTTTTTATAATTTACAAATGATTGATATGATTTTAAAGTGTATATTCGCCGATAAAAAACTTAGTGAGACCTTAGTATCATTACTTGAGTAAAGGCCTCCACAACAAACACTCCGATGCGTTTTAAAAAGATCTCTAAATTAGACTAAAAATTAGCTTTGCTCTATTTTAAAGTCATTTCTAATTTAAAAATTGCTATTTTATTTACCTGCAAAGACGTAAATACGATATATTTCATTAGTGATTAGCAAGAATGGAAACAGAACGGTGTAGTAATCCGTGTGTGGGTGGGTATAGTGATCCACAACTTTATTCGCAAGTTCATGCGAATAAAGTTGTGGATCACAATTACCTGTCTGCGGCCAGTCGTGGAGCGGGGGCACAATGAAATATTTAAACACTTCAAACGAAATATTTAATATTTTCAAGAAATGAAATTTCTCCACATTAAGTTCCTCCACTCCACACCCAATGCCTCAAATCGGGCGGAAAGTGGCGAAAAAAACGGAGTGTCTTAACACTAGGTTCCAAAGTTCCATCTGCCTACCTTGCCATATGCGGAACACAGTTACCAATAAGTATAAAGTCGCTATAGCTTATAAATTGGCTTGTTACATTTTGATAACGATAGTAGCGAGCCTTCAGCGTTGGCGTCTAACCACCTGAGTACAGGCCGCATGGCAAACACTCCGACGCGTTTTAAGTACGTTTTTACGCTTAACTTTTCTGTGATTTTTATATGAAAAGTGTTAGAAAAATATGTAAATGTGAAAATCTGTCTTTTATAATAATACAGCATCCCTCAACTTACATTTTTTTCACAACTTCGAGTAAATGAATATGATCTCTACAATATTACCGAAAGACTTTAGCCAAAGACATTTTAATTTTTTGCACTGTGTGTGTTAATGTTAATACACTCCGTCATCCAGAGTCATATTAATTATAAATAAGACTCAAGAAGGGCGAAAAATAGAGAACGGAATATCTTACAATGACAGCTTCCATCTACCTACCCTACAATCTGAGGGGTACAGGGTGAAGAAGAAGAAAAAGAAACGTTTAGCGAAGGACAGTTCGAACTTAGGGCTTTCAATTTCGTGCACAGAGCAACTACTATGTAAATAAGTTAAAACATAGAAAATATACATAAATATATACAAGATAAACAAAATATACTGAAGTTTAAATTAATACGACTTGAAAATCCCTGAAATACAGTTTGTTACAATGCTAATGGGGTTGTTCATTTTGTTTCGGAGAATAAAATTTGAAACTAATTTTGTTTTATTGTATACGATGTAGTTTTTTATATGTTTTTTGCTTCATTCAAAATGTTGATTCTGCTTCGATTACTCTATTAATTAAAAGTTTATAGCAAGGTTATTGAAAAATTGAAATTTCTAAATAATAATATATATTTTGAACTACTCACATCTTACTTGGGCTTTATTTATTAGTATAATAATATGTATAGATGCCTGTCGCGACGTAGAGGCACAAGTATTTTACTTTAAACGCAACAGGTTATCCTCATTCGAGGATGAAAAATTTAATATTTTCAAATTAATTATTTAATGTTTTTTTATTACTTCACTCGGGTAACAAGGTGCAAGTTCAAACAAGCAAGCGCAAGCGCAAACGCGGCGTTAAGTTGCGCCACTCAACATGCAGTGCGTCAAATTCGGCGGAAAGTGGGGAACGGAACGAAGTGTCTTACGACTAGGTTCCCAAGTTCTGTCTGTCTACCCATGCCTGCCATGTGCAAGATACAGCTTGAAGTTGAAAAAAAAATGATATATTACACATATTAAAATTCGTTACGTTGTTTGATTTATACAAACGAAACGGACGTAACGCTTAAAGCGATTTTGTTTCAAATATTGTATAAATATAAATATAAATTTTAAAGAATTTTTCAGCCAGACGCGTATTTTTTACACGCGTATTAAGGTAGGCAGAAGGAACTTGGGAACTTACCAAATAGTGCTAAGACTCCGTTCCCATTAAATCATTTTCTTTTCCCAATTTCCGCCGAAATGCATATTGAGTGGCGGAATTCAACGCTGCACTTTAATTTGGTACCAGAGTGAGGAAAATAAATTATATACTACATACAAGCATGCACGCGACAGGATGTGGATTCGATTCCTACTCGAGGTAATAAAATATTTAATAATGTCGAAGCAAAGCGTGGGGTTGGATACCACGCCTTAACACGCAAAGCCTGTAAAAATCAACGGAAATTGGGGACAGAAATGTCTTAACATAAGGCCCTTTTTCTCCCACAGCTAACCAGTAATTTTCGAACCAGCGCCATAATAGAAAAAAAAACTTTACCTTCTTTTCTTGGAACAAACTCATTACGATCTTAAGTTTGCGAGTTATAAAAGCACTGTACTACAGAATGTATTCAAAACAGTTTCTAACATTATATAACCTCAAAGTATAACGTAATTTAAGAAGTTACTTGTACATACGATAAGCTTCTATTGTACGCTATATTATGCTCATATACTAAGACATAGAATATACTGGAAAAGATTTTTTTTTGTTACCACATATAGAGTGGAGACAGATATTTTATCCTCTACTTTCCGACTGATTTTAATATATTGCGTATGACCAGAGCGGGGAAATTATAATTACTAAAAATAATTTTCCTAAGAATGGAAATTAAAGTCCTTACCATAGCTCTTATAGTCAATTTAAAGAGTGTATTTCGCAATACGGTAATATTAGTATAATTTTTATGTAAATAAATTTTAATATTGTTAACATTTTTTCACATAAAAATTGTTGTATGTTAATCTGTTAATATTGTCTTTGACAGATGGTTTTTCATACATTACACATTGCTTAGGTTTAATTACCTTACAAAGATGGTCTTTTTTGAGTAATTTAACCAAAACTATAGTAATAAAAAAGAATAAAATATTTTGCTATTTTTAGATCCTTTGTCGCCTAGTCGTTTGCTGATTATGGACACCCTTACTTAGAAATATGAAAAGGCGTTCTGAGATATACTATAAACATGAAAAGATGCAATCCTTTGTCAGGGGCAAAATATTTTTATCCTAGATTAGGTTAGGTTTTATGTAAAATAACTAACCTTACCCAACATGCACTTAAAAATAGCCAAATCTAAAGTTGCTTTTGCGTTAATACATACATTTATTCAAGTATGTAAGTATATATTACAAGTACTCTTTTTCACCTAATAAAAAAAACACCCACAAATATTTTAAAATTCAAAACAAATAAGTATAGCCACAGTCGTTTCCAGTATAGAAATCATTTTCTACAACACATTTGTGTTTAGGAACTCTGCGTGGCTCTGTAGCGCCTTTTAGAAAATGCGAGGCTTAGTGTTCTAAGTCAGTGTTTCTTAGCTATTCTAATACCTGAAACGTACATAGGTAGTTGCTAATATTAAGTTTTTTATTTTTACCTGCAAAAACTGTTTGTGCGAGTGTTGAAATGTACTAAAACATTTTTGCTGTGTTATTCTATACTTTGAAAAGCAAAATACTATATATACCTAATGTATACAAACTAAATAAATAATAAAAAATATCAGTGAGACAAGCGTGTAAAGGCGATAGGCTGTGGGTTCAATTCCCATTCAAAAACGTAAATTATTAGATATTTTCATCTTATTCGCTCTGGCAACGAGGCAAAAGACAACATTGAACTAGGTCTTAACACTTCGTTCTTTTTCCTTCTTTTTTAAGTTACAATAAAACTGTCAAGTTAAAATAAAATAAAGCTGTGATCATCAAAAACTATTTAAAATAGAAACTGAAAATTGACTTGATTGAATAGTTGATCGAAGCTGAAAATGCTTCAAAAAATCGTTATTCGTCCCAGTAAATATAATAAAAAATCAGATTCGATAGTGTTTTCGTGTTTTCATACTATATATGGGCATAATGTTACTTTGACTACCTCATTTATAATTTAAAAAAACACAGAAATTGTATAAGGCGGTATATTTATAGAATGGCACAGACGGCAGTTGAGGAACGATTCCCACTCGGAATAATTAAGTTCGTCATCTACCTCTTACAACAAAACAGCGTAGCGCTGTGTTTCGCCTTTTAATTCTCGATGTCTTAAAAAATTGATGGAAAATAGGAAACAAAGTGTCTTATTACCGAGTTCACTTTTCCTACCTTATTTTATGCCTTACTATATGAGGGTTGCAACGTGAAATAGAAAAGAACAAATTTTCATGACACGTATAGTTATATAATATTCACGTGCTTTGTTCTCTAAAATTTCGATCGATCATTCTTGTTATGCAAAAACTGCTTAATTCAAGCGTTTCTTACATTTTGAATTATTAATATCCTCTCCAAGATACCTTGTTCCTTTGGATATCGAATTAATGGAGTATATTTCTAAGAAATTAAGCGATTTCAATCTTTATTCGAATGCTATAAAGGTCAATATCGTGTACGCTTACCATCGATAAAGTAAAAAATTTAATACCGAACTCTTAACCGCATTGCTCAACAGAAACTACGAATTATTTTTTTACCAAGTTACGGCTCTGTATATACGTGCGTTACTTGTGTCGCAATACTTTTCTATTTTTTATGAGACCTGTAAACGCTACAGGTTATGGGTTCGATTCTCCTCGAGGAGATTGAAATATTTATTATTTTCATTTCTTCGCTCTGGTACCAAGGCATGCACGGTGTTGAGTTACGCTACTCAACACGCAATGCATCAATTTCAGCGGAAAGTGGGGAACGGTACGCAATATTTTCACACTTATTTTCCTTTGCCTACCCTGCCTATATTATATACGTGATAAGATAAACAAAAATATTCTGTTTATCACATCATTTATTTTTCGATAGGCAAAAGTGAGGAAAGAAAGTAAGCAAGACACTACACTTATTCTTTTTACGTTTGAATTAAAGATTGGGTGTTAGAGCTGGATTGGAATTAAAAATATTATTATGTCATATTTATTATATTATCGTACTACGTTGCTAGGGCTTTATGCATCTAATATGATTCAGCTTCACGCTGTATTCTGCTCATGGCAGGGTAGACAGACGAAACTTGCGAACCTAGTGTAAAGACACTCCGTTCCACTTGCGTTCCCCACTTTCCACCGAATTTGAGGCATTGTTGAGTGACGGAACTCAACACCGCGCTTTGCCTTCTTACCAGAGCGAAAAAGTAAAACATTAAATATTTAAATTGAAAATACTAAATATTTATTTCCTTCAGTGAGGATCGAACCCACAACATGTCGGTTACAGTCACATGCTTGTGCCGCTGCGCCACGACAGGCCTCTCTAATATTGATACCTAAAATCAACAATACTTTATAAGCTTAAAGTTATACGAAACGATTAAGCAGTGCGGCTATTTTAATATTTTAAGGCTCACTTGCAAGTGTAAACTTTTGGCCAGTCGTTTTAATAAAATATAACATTTGTTATACATTGACGCAGAGAGCTCTCGGCAAAGAGAGTCCCTATATTGTGTTTAATAAAATATGATTTCAGTAGCAATGTCACAGTGTTTTTTAACTCTCAAAAGTGTATACTTATATATTAATCAATTTTCCCATAGTTACTCCTATATAAGTGAAGTTTGTATGGAAGTTGAGAGAGTGTCTATTATATAAAGCAAGAAAAGGGTTATCAGAGACACATAGAGTCAAGATTCTCCATCTTGATCTTTCTTTTCGCTCAAACTAATTTCCAGAGTGAAAATCGAATCCATAAAAATCGCGCTTGCTATATTCGGCTAAGTTAAGGATTGTTTATTTGTTTATTACAGCGAGCGAAGACAGAGAAAGTTGACGAGCGAAGCGAACGAGGTGAGGACAAAATGCGTTAGTAAAATTATTAAAAAAATATATTACTCTATCTATATTTCAATATAAAAGTTGTATGTTTCAATTCAGTATCCAATATTTCAAGTTGTCAAACTCTATGTCAGTAGGAAAACCGCACTTCATAACGTAATTAACGTTAGTGACGACCGTTTAGGGTGTACACGTTTGTAACTTTTAAATCGGACAAATATATTTATAAAAATTGGTATAACAGAATTCATTCATAATCAAAACAGCTTACGCATCGTTTTTATAACTTCTAGTTATTATCATGTGTTTGTAAAATTACCCCGTTCCCTACTTTCTTTCTAATTTTCGAGACTTCCCTTTCGGTGAAACTCAACGTCGTGCTTGGTCTTGTTACTACAGCGAGGAAAATAAAAAAAAAAAACATTTTCCGAGTGGTAATCGAAACCAATAACGTCGCGTTTAAAGTCAGACGCTATGTCGTTGCACTATAACGGTCATAACGATTATTTTATATAGTTAAGGCTTGTTATCAATCAAAATATCTGCACAGTTAACCTAAATATACAATTTAAAAATTGTGTAGGTACTTTACGGGAACGTTTCAACATTTCAACAGCCTCTCAAATAAAATATTTAGTTAAATTTTAACTAACTTTTGAATCTTTTTTTAGAACAAGCGTAACATTTTTTTATTTATTTAATATGAAGTTATAGATTTTCTTTTAATTAAGATTTTGTCAATATATAAATTGAGATTTTGTCTGTATTTCCTATAGTATTTGGCTTAGATAAAAGAAAAAGTTAACATGGAAAACGGAACGAAGTGCCTTAATACTAGGTTCCCAAGTTACCTCCCTTTCTTTTGTCTCTACTTTAATTCTTTAAAAATAATGAACATCTTAAAAATTCAACTATAAACATATAACAAAATATAAAATGTAGTTCAGTTTAATTCTTTAATTATAGCGCTCCGAGCATGCCAGTTGAGCACAACATCACTTCACCATATCGCGTTGAATGAACGGAGAACACGTGAAGGTGTTTATATGGTAAAAAAAGATAAAATTAGACAATAGAAGAATGTATGTTCAAAAAAGATTCATTTAAAATACTGCCATCACCTACAACTAAACAATAAATTTATACTTATACAAAACATAAACATACAAAGTTAATTATACACCATATTTTTCAATACTGTTAGTTTATAATTTTATTCTGTTGTACCTAATATATTAACATAAAAATTTACAAAAGGGATTAAGTTTCTCGTCCTCTCAATGCTCATGCATTGAACATTAAGAGGACGGGGAACTTTATGAGGAAGAACAACATACAATTTTTAATCACCCTGGATTAACTTAGGACAGGTAAAAAGGATGTGAAGAGGGGAACCGTCATACAGGCCACATTCACATTGTGAATTATCCTTACCCGCATATAGCTAAGATCAAGTGCACAAAGAATGAGAGAGGTATACACAGTAAATGGAGGATTATATCAAATAGATACTAAAATGGGGTATTAGATTTAATAGGAGCAAAATAACATGAGAACAATTCTTCACGGATCCTTAAAGTAATTGAAGACCTTAATTTACTATGAAATAGATTTTTCTTTATAGACAATATGCAGACTGCTGAGTCCGTATAAATTACAGTTTAAGCTCGTAGAAGAATGTGAACAGGATTGCTTCTAACAAAGCAACAGTCAATCTTGTAAACACAAATGATTCGCAAAAGCATCTTAATTGTAATATAATTTTGAATTTCACTAAGTTATTCCGATACATTGGCCAATTTTCTTTTACAATGGACTGTGACTGGTAAGGAGGGAATAAGAAATCTCAGAAACGTTAGTGAGATTATGATTTTCTAATAATGTCAAAAGTTACATAAACTATCTGTGGCTCAGAGGAAAACAATCTGTAATCGGCGTTTTTGGTCTTTTAGTAAGACAACAATTTTTAATTAGTTCCTATATTTTTATAAATAGATGCATACGAGTATAGTTGGGGGGCAAAAATTAACACTTACCTGAAATAAGTAACCTACTATTTCTTAAATATCTCCAAGCAAATATATTAACATACTCAAAGCAATTTGCACTTGTATTTTTACTATTTTTAAAGTGTTATTCCACACTTAGGAAAAAAAAATACTAAATTTAAAAACGTATAAAAATTTGAACGAAGCAGGATTTGAACCCGCACCTCTTGGAATCCGTCCAAGCGCTCTGAATGAATGGCTTAGTGGTCAGAGCGCTTGGACGGATTCCAAAAGACGCGGGTTCAAATCCTGCTTCTTTCAAATTTTTATACGTTTTTAAATTTAGTATAATTTGCACTTGGTTTTGTAGTATAAAAAAAAATGTTAACAATTATCAAATTCAAAAGCTCTTACCTATATTATTAAGTACCATTATTGAGACTGACTATTACTGGTTAGATAGTAGAGTAGGTACTAGCGAGGATGGCACATCTCTTTACCTGCCCGATCTAGCCGAGCACGTTATTCTCCATTCTCATGGAGAATAACGTGCTCGGGTGGATCGGGCACGTAAAGAAACGGAAGAATTGGAAAAAATATATGATGTCAGTGCGGGGCAATAATAAAAGTGGCAGGGGATCAACCTCGGCCAGAGAAAACAGTATAGATAATATTGGAGGAACATCACGTGAAAAGCATGAAGACCTACACAGGCATGTAAGAAGATGTTGAAGACAACAGATTATGTAAAAGAGATATGCAAGCACCATAACGTTTGGCACTCCGTGCTCTAATTACCCCGTTAGAGATAAAACGTGAAGTTAAAAACCAAGCGACATAAATATGTACAAACTTACATAGATACAAATCAAACATTACATTCTTTCATGTTTAACTGTAACAATGTACCAAAATAAAAATATTAAGGAGGCCTTTTTTCTGTGACTGGCACTGGTTGCTACCATTCATTTTAATTAATTAGCTTATGAGCATCATTTTTCTATCATGAATAGCATGAATTATACAATAATACCGTCGTAATCAGTATTTCTTTTTTCCATCTATATATTTTGTGACAGATATGATCAAATTAGAACATTAAAACTACTTAACTTTTACCATATTAATTCATTTACGTTTAAAAACTTCCGAAGTCACATGAAAAAATACAATAATTATGTATAATATAAAATAATATTTACAATCGAATCTTGCAGATGTCTAGTAAATAGATAATTTTACATACTAAATTTAAAAACGTATAAAAATTTGAACGAAGCAGGATTTGAACCTGCGCCTCTTGGAATCCGTCCAAGCGTTCTGACCACTAAGCCATTCGTTCTCACCAAGCTCCGTCGAAATTTTTATACGCTTGTTACAACTTATTTATATTGTTAGCATCTCTGTAGGGAGATTTTTACAAATTTCCGCTACCAAAAGACTATTCGTTAGAATTATCGTTTGACAAGACAGAATGCTATTTATTATTGCACACTTAGGAAAAAAAATACTAAATTTAAAAGCGTATAAAAAATTTGTTAGCGTCTTTGTAGGGAGATTTTTACAAATTTCCGCTACCCAAAGACAATTCGTTAAAATTATCGTAACCAATCCAACCAATTTATTTATATAAATATATATTTGTATAAATATATAACATTTAAATTTTTAATTAATCATCCAACGTCTCTTGACAACCGTCCTTGTACGGCTATAGATTGTTTAACCAATAACAAATATTTATAAGGCTTTAACTCACAGTAACGAATATATACCCCTGAATAAAAAAATATAAAACTATTATACTGAACAGGAGATAATAACTTAAACTTCTGATAAAAAACGTAATAATAAATCACTGACTTTGCGCTCTGTAACTATTTCTTTTCCTTTTCCTTCCACTTATAGAGCCAGGCCAAATTTTGTCATTGAGTTCCATCACTCAACATAACGTAATAACTTAATTTAAATTTGAACTTAACGTTGAGAATTAAATAATAAGATCTCTGATTTTTGCTATTTTTACATATCCATACTAGTATTAGTAATTCGATCGAAATTAAACATATAACAACAACATAACCAACAATATAAATGGTTCATAAGTTTGAAAACCACGTTCAAACTTATGAACCAATTATGATCAAATTTCATATAAAGAAGATACTTGAGGGTTTTAGGACGAACACAAGCTACTTTTTTCTTCCATTTTTTTGTTCCTTTATGGGCATTATTTTAGATTTGGAAGCTTACCAAAAACGCAACAGTGAAAACTGCAATTACGAAATCGTACTTGTTACTCGTAGATAGGTTATGCCGTTTTCGAGATTAAAATAGACAAACATAGAAAGAAATTTCAAAACAATTGTTTGTATACACACACCGATCCGTTATGATGTTTTGAAAAGTATAGATGAGAATCAAAATTATGAATTTAATTATTAATTAATATTTTTACTTGGTTCTCTTCGTTTATTTGAGAAATAGATTAGTTACATTATTTTTCATTTCTTGGTTTGCTAATAAATACTTCAACACTTTGTTTTGTTTTATTCTGGTTTTTTTTTTTTGTTACTTTTAATTTTGATACTTACAGATATTTACTTGAGGAATAAATCATCGCGGACGAAGTTACGGGCGGGTCGCTAGTTTTTAATATTACGTAAATATAGAATTATTTATTTTTTGAATGGTTTGTATTACTACATAGTCATGGATAAACATAGGTGTTCAGTTCACCACCTTAAATATGAGCTCCCAAGCATGCCAATTTAGCGATAAATCACTTCACCAATCGTTCATCTGTCAGTTAACATACTTTCTTTTCTTTTCAAATTAGGATGTTTTTGTATTTCAATAGCATCGCATTGATATTAAATTTTCTTCAGTAATATGATACACCAAGCTTATATGCCTTATCAGACGCCAAAAGATTTTTTCTTTTTATATTTATAAATAAATATATTATTAAATCCTACACTAATTTGAACCAACAACCATTAAGTATAACAATCATACAAAAGAAGACTCCTATCCAATTACTTGACATGAAAAATTCAAAAACATATTCAAGAGGCGAATTGAAAAGTTCCTAAAGTAAAAATCGACATCACTAAACTCCAACGACATAGTTGCAATATTATTCACTTGCATAACCCGATTCCATGAAGCTTAGAGTCGTAGCAATAAAAAAAATTGTATTTCCTCCTCTGACTGTAATGGGCAAAGTTGTATTAAGTTTTGACTTCGCTATACCAAATTTATAAGAAGTGAAGTTTGTTTTTATTAGTTTGTTAGGATTCGTGCAATGGCGCTCAGCGAAATGAATATCGGAAAAATGCTGTACAACGTTTATAAAGTAATTGGATGGGACAATTTGATATATTTTATTTCCTTGTCACAGCTTGGATACAGATACTGTAGTGACAAACTCTCTGTTAATTGTCTTCTTACTGTGTAGGGACTGTTAGTAATATTTTTAGGTTCTGCTGAGTACAAGTGTGTGCTGCTTATGTTTACAATTTTTATTAGAATTTTGAATACATTTTTCTCAGCTTCACAATGTATTCTGCACATGGCAGGGTAGACAGAGGAACAGTGGCGGATTTACCAGCAGGCTGAGTAGGCTGGAGCCTAGGGCGGCGGATTTTAGGGGGCGGCAATTTTTTTTTCTTACACAAATAAAAAATACCTACATAAACGGCTTAAAGGTTTCATTACTTAATTTGTCAAAGTGGGGTATTGGGCGTTTGTCAATCTGCTAATACTTTTTTTTATTTTATGTATTTATTATGTATTTGCGGTGTGGTAACGAATGACATGATCATTCGCTCACTTTCAGAGGCAAAAATTAAAAGTTTGGTGATCTGCATAATGAAATTGCATGATTTTGGAATTGCTAGCGGAATCCTTTTTTAGCCTGTCTTATTGAACGATTTGGAATCAAGGACCGTTGCCGTGTGATTCCGGCTTAGAATAGGATCACCCTGGTACTGGTGGTGTCGTAAGAGGCGACTAAAGTACGTTTGGGAGAGTCACGTTGTCAGCAATGGCAACACGCATGGACAGACTCGACCGGATTATTACCACCCCCGGCATTTAAAATCGGCGTTAAGTAGTGGCTTCAGCCACTGCGTTTCGCATTGGTTAATGCCGGGCCCCGGTGCCCATCCATCTTAAAGACCGGCAACGCTCCTGTAACTCTTTTGGTGTTACACGGGGCCGTGGGCGGCGTTGATCACTTACCATTACGTGACCCGTACGCTCGTTTGCCGTGTCTTTCCATAAAAAAAAGAGTGCCAGTTACTTATCAAGTACCATTTGCGATGCGTTTATCTTCTTGATGGGATATAAGATCCTAAAATTGATTGGAAACGAGATAAGAAAAGCAAAATATTATTCCCTAATCATCGATT
>DWMZ01000525.1:0-21836 GCA_018249855.1 Eueides tales michaeli | reverse complement strand
ATTTTTTTTTTTTTTTTTCTTTAATTATCGCAAAGCATATATATACTTTTATATATACGGTATAAAATTATAACATGGCTTATATAATTTTTTAAATTTTTTTGTGGCACAAGCGTGCGATTGTAACCGGGATGTATTGTGGGTTCGATCCCCGCTCGAGGAAATGCATAGTTTCATTTCATCGCTCTGGTACGAGTGAAAGCGCGGTGTTGAGCTCCGCCTCTTAACACCCAATGCCTCAAATTCGGCGGAAAATGGGGAACGGAATTGATTGTCTAATAAAGGTTCCCTCTACCTTCCCTACCAAGTGCGAAACGAAGCTGAAGAAAATTATTAATACTTTAAGGTATGTATGTTATGTTCGTTTAAAAGTTTGATTTAAAATTGTATAAGGAAAGACAAATAAGTAAGTTTTTTTATTAAATAAAATATCAGTTAGTTTATACAATAAGTAGATAATAAATTATATAAAATGTGTATCTTTGTGATAAGAATCTTTGAACTAAAGGACTGAATATCTTGCTTGGGACAACCCGAGAACAATCTCAGGTCTGAGATATTAACATAAGTGCACTAGTGCTTGTAACTTCTTATTTTGATTTAAATTATTTGACTTTGTTTTTACTATTTTTAAAGTGTTATTCCACACTTCAGGAAAGAAATATACTAAATTTAAAAACGTATAAAAATTTGAACGAAACAGGATATGAAACCGCGCCTCTTGGAATCCGTCCAAGCGCTCTGACCACTAAGCCATTCGTTCTCGCCGAGCTCCGTCGAAATTTTTATACGCTATAAAATATATATATATATATATATATATATATATATATATATATATATATATATATATATATATATATATATATATATATATATATATATATATATATATATATTTATATAAGTGGCTTGTAATTGTTTTTGAAATTTCTTCATGAGCGTCATCCATGAAAGATTGCATTGTACTTGTAAGTACCTTTCCATCTATGTGATTCCAAAAGAACTATATGTTATCTAGAATCTAGATAATTTGCGACATAGACACTAGGATGCGCTGCTATTTTGTAGATAGACAGATCTGATTATATCATACCTACAGGGGTTAAGCTTCACGCTGTATCCCGCACATGGCAGGGTAGGCGGAGGGAACTTGGGAACCTAGTGTTAAGTCACTTTGTTCCCCACTTTCCGCCGCATTTGAGGCATTGCGTGTTGAGTGGCGGAACTCAACGCCGCTCTTTGCCTTGTTATCAGGGCGAAGAAGAAAACATTAAATATTTAATTAGAAAATATTAAATATTTAATTTCGTCGAGTGGGGATCGAACCCTCACATTGCGCTTGTGCGCCTGTTCTTTTACTATCATATATAACTAATAACCCGCAAGTTCACGTGGACTATAGCCAAGTTTTCCTACTCACTCACAGTTCACAAAGGTCTTGCATGCTTTGTGGGTTCAATCCTACTACTATAGTAGGATTGAACCCATTTCTTTGCTCTGGCGACGAGCCAAATGCGGCGACTTCCGCCACTTAACACGCAGTGCTTTCCAGAATTTGTGGAGAAGGGAACGGAAGTGGGAACAGAGTGTCTTAACATTATGCATCTGTTGCTTTTGCCTATACCGCTGTGTGGTAAAGCTTGAATCTGAAATTACTTGCAGCTATTCAATGCTTTTTATTAATGGTATATACCAACTTCTATTTTAACAGAAACTATTAGGGAAACTATTGGCCATTTTTTCTATTGTTTTTTTTTCATATTTATTTTTTAAAATGAACTTTATATGTAAATGTTATCTGAATTACTAAAGATATTAAGCATATAATCATCGGCCCTGTGACGCAACGGATAACGCGTCTGACTACGGATCAGAAGACTCCAGGTTCGAATCCTGGCAGAGTCGCTTAGAATTTTTATTTATTTAGTTATATTTATGTACATGAAAGTTATTCTTTAATTCAGATTCTTATTTAATTTTATAATGTGTATTCTTTTTTTAGCGAAATACCCTCACTTTGCACTCTATTGTGGTATTTGCCTCATAAAGGTATATGAAGTAATGTATAGAGCTATCGTGTCTCCGTGGGATAGATTGTAAACGCGATGATTGTGAGTTTGTTTCCCGTCCGAGGGAAATATATATCATTTTACCGCTTTGTCAAAAAAAAGATATAGCACTTGGTTCACGTTCTTTAATTAACTAGATAATGTTATCATACGCGTAACATTATCTAATTATTTCAATTACTAGAACCAAGTGGCGTATTTTTTTTTACAGATTCTCAATTTTTCAAGTTTTAAGACACTCCACTCTTTAATTTACGCCTCAAGAACAGTTAGAAAATTAAAATTGTTGTAATCATATTTAGTTTTTGTAAGTTCTGCATTACCTCAACAAGTGCGGCATGGAAGTGTTTTTATGGGAATGGAGTGTGTTCACACTAGGTTCCCATGTTCCCTCTGCCTACCCTCTACGTGCGAGATACAACGCGTAGGTGAAAATTATATATTCTAAAACTCTTACATGATTTCGTACTAAATTATATAAAAATTAAAATTAACATTCTCTTCAATTCTGGGACATCGCACATAAAAGATACATCTATCGGTAAATTATATGAGTAATATAATGATTATATACACACAAACACAATTGAGAAATTAGGAACAACGAACGGTGTGGGGAACATTAGGTTCCCTGCACCTACCAGTATACGGTAAAAGATGAATTTTAAAATAAGGGAACCTTAGCCTTAGCCTGATCATGGACGCTATCATCTAGTTAATTGTAACTTAAACGACGAGGGCAAAATAACGTTAATGACTTTTCCGTTAATTTTTACCTTATTGACCTAATTTCAACAGATTCGATTCCATTTTAAGGTTTTTACCTGAAATTCCATTTTTTCAGCATATGGCATGATGAAGGCAGAGATGTCTAGTGTTAAGAGACATCGTTTCTTTCCCCAATTTACGCCAAGTATAAGGCATATTGTGTAGAATTGCGAAACTCAACCCCTCGTTTTGCACCATCCAAACCAGTCTATTAGCCTTATCTTACCAGCCGGGATGAACAAAAATAAATAATCTATTTCCTCCCAAAAAAACAATCTTCCCGTTCGCAGTTGGATGCTGTACCATGACAACTCTTCATTTATTATACTTCAATAATTAGAATAAAGTATTAGAAGCTAAGTGACCGACGTGGCCGGTTATATTTTTTTGAATTTTGATGCTACCGACAAAATATCGGAACCTGGGAACCTAGTGTGGTTACTTATGTTCCCTACTGTACACACAAATGTGTTGTTTAAAACCTCAAATTCCTCTAAATTAAAATAAAAACTGAGTCTGTAAAATCCGGAAGCATTGCGTGTTCAGTGGTAAAACTCATGGCCTTGCGTTGCATTGTTACCAGAACAAGAAAATTAAAATATATATTAAATATTTTACGCCTGCACAATGTCAGTCCCCAAACTGTACACGTTTTAAATTAAAAAAAAAAACAAGTAAGCAAACTATAAAATTATTATAATTATCACAAAATTCAATAAAAACAATCTTAATTTTTTTTAGTTTCACTTTGTATTCTGCACATGGCAGGGTAGGCAGCAAGAACTTGGGACCCTAGGCCGTTTTCAGAATTGTTAAAACAGAGTTCATAGCGTACCACAGAGTGCGGTAAAATTCGTGACACTGATGTCACATGTGACTTGACTAGTTCCTTTCTTATTTTATTTAATCTATATAAGTGTAAAATCTTTGTAAACACCTCAAAATTATTAATGTATAAAAAGCTAAAATTAAACTAAAAATTCTAGGAATAACAAAAACAATAACACACTCAGTTTTATTAAAATTTTATTAAAAATAAAAATAAAATCCTTTTATTTGATTATGGCAACACTCAAACCTGTAAATTGTGTTGAAAAACAATCATAGACAATGAAATAATATTTTAATCTATATTAAGTTTATTTTTCACAAGTAACAAAGTAAAAATAGTAAATAAAAAATAGAAAATATACAATAATATTTTATATCCTTTTATGGGGGGTAAATTAAAATTTCTATACACACAAGTTAATGCGCTACGGACTGGTCCTTTCCATGTTAAACACCTACTCATATCATGATCGTAGAATTATCTCGAAAAAGAAAACGGAAAAGAAAGCCGAAAAAGAAATTCAGCGGATTATTTTACTATATTTATGAAACAAATGAAAAACATAATCTACTATACTTTAAAGGCCTCATTTCTACAATCACGCTGTACCCGCACATGACATGACATGGCAGAGGCAACTTGGGAACATAGTGTTAAGACATTTCCCACCGTTCCCATAAATACATTTCCGTTTGCCTTTTGAGTTTCTACAATCACTATACAGATAATAAGAAACGTCAAAACTAAAATATTAAATTAAAAAAAAAAACACCTTCACGTCAGTCAGACTATTCTGTACATACATATTATATATATCACGCTAGAGCACCACTTTGGACGGAGTTCATTCACAAACAGTGATGCTTATTATTAATATTTAATTACTAATCTATAATATACAATTTCTATTTATTTAATATAAGTTATGGTAATTCCAGTTGATATCTGGAGATATATATCTGAACGATGTTGTTAAATTTGAATGAGTTTTTATTGAAGTAAAAATAAATATATACTTTTAAGCATTCTGTATCTACAGCGGAGCCAGAGAGAGCTGTATCGCTTTTGATATGATTTTGTGTGATTTCAGTTAATCCTGTACTTTAAGTGTAAGGGGAATTAATTTAAAATTGAAATAAGATCTTAATTGAAGATTTCATGTAGTGGTATAATATGGTATATATAAAAATCATCCCCCTATGTTTTGCATTTTATACGTATAATTCTATAGTAATATTGCAGAGCTGAAGAATATGTTTGGCTGAACCTCAGGAACTATTATTACGAATTGGAAAAAAAAAACATTAATTTTTATTATTTTTCAATTTTCGATATAAAACAAATCTCGTACAAAAGTTAATTAATGAAACAGTACAAAATATCTAGAGATTCACTTTGAGTATCGAACTTACGATCTCGACGTGTTTACTACACTCGCTAGCGAGTACGTTACTCTGTTATTTTTCTTTTAAAAAAATATTATATTATTTATTAAAGATTGGTGCTTTATACATTAACTATTAAAAGAAATATTTTTTTTTAAAAAACTCAAATTTGAAATTTCAAAGATGGGATCTAGGTATCTTGTGAAGTGGCCCCATTAAAGCACTGTTTCCGTCGTGTTGAGTGACGAAATTAACGTGGGGCTTTCCTTTGTTACCAGAGCAGAGAAATGTAAATCTTAAATAACTCATTTCATGGAATGGGGACCGAACACACAACCTACCATGTTCACTGTTTCATGCTTGCGCTTCTGTGCCTCAAAAAATATTATATACTACAATTTACATAGAAAATAAATTCTATGGACTGAACTGTTGTTACTTAATTCCGTCACCTATATCAACTTGAAACTTAGAAAAGTGACAAAATCACTTTCCCAAAGAAAATAAATATGAAATATTTTTTTTGTATATTTATATTGAATCCTAATTTCATAATACTCGCTAGCCTCAGAGATTATACAAACAAATACTTAATATCAAGTGATTCACTAAATATAAACCACACCCAGACACGTCAATTAGTATTAAATTGACATTAAAATACATGTACATATAATTTTGTTTCGATTTAACGCCATTTAATAACTAATAACTATCTACCAGTGGTTAGTAACTGAACTCGATACTCGCTAGCGACTAAGTATTCAACTACAATAGTAGAGTTACTCAGAAATTAGACGTATACTTCCCCACGTTTGGAATTTTTCCTAGTGAATTCTGGCGGTGTGCCTGTTTCAGTGTCTGATGGTATTTCTGTGACAGTGGCCTTCCTGTCGACAGGCGTGGTAGGGGCGGAGAGTGTGATTTGAGACACTATGGGTGACAGCGTCACTGGGGTCACTACCGGTGTCGTGGTTAACATACCTGGAAATATATTTTTTTAGATTAGTTATATAGATTTTTTTCTAGCTTCACACTGTGGTAGAGTCCGTAAAGCGATCTTGGAACCTTATGATTTAAAACACCCCATCCTAAATAGGACACTTCGCCTCCTCCCCCCCTCCCCCTCCCCCTTTCACACAGCATTGCATTTTGCAGTGGCGGAACTCAACGCCGCACTTTCCCTCGTTACTAGAGCGAAGAAAATAAGTGTTGCAATTACTCAAGTGGTAATCGAATAAGCAGCCTGTGGCGTTTACCCAAATGTACATAAATGTTTAACATTCACATCGGGAACGGAGTGTCTTAACACTAGGTTCCCAAGTTCCTTCTGCCATCCTTGTGTGGGGGATACAGTGTAAAGCTATAGTCGAATTTGCATTAATTTAATGTTAGTTAAATAGTAATGGACCTCTCAGAGTGCCATTGTAACGCTTTCTAGCGTCATATTAAACCACTTTCTTAAATAGGTAGTTAGTAAATAATTTCATTGCGCAATATTCCCCTCCCTATCATAGATGACGCTACTTGCAATATTTTGTAAAAAACATCAAAACTATTGAAAAATCAATAAAAAAAAGTTATTAAACATTACGTATAAAATACTATGTGTAAAGTGTGGTAAAAATTAAATGTGTTTCATGAAAAAATATATATCAACGACCCTGCCAGGATTCGAACCTGGAATCTTCTGATCCGTAGTCAGACGCGTTATCCGTTGCGCCACAGGGCCGATGAGAAAATGTTTTAAAAAAGTATATATTATTCATATTGTTAAAACAAATTACTATAAATGAATTCATTTCATATATTATATTTTCATCACCTCCAATTCGGCGAACATTGGGGAACAAAGTGTCATGTGCGGGATACAGCGTGAAGCTAAGAATCTCATATTTTCTTTAATAATAAAAAGAAAAAGCAAAATATTATTTTAACTTCACGCCGTACCCCGCACATAAAACGATAGACAGCTGAGGGAACCTGGGAACCTGCTGTTAAATCACTAAATTCTCTTTAAGACACTTCCAGAAGCATTGCGTGTTGAGCGGTGACAATTAACACTGCGCTTCGCGTCCCGGCAAAAGGGCGAGGAAATGAAAATATTAAATATTTCATTTCTTCAAGTAGAAATTCAACCAACGTTCGTTACTACCTTTTTGTAGGTCATCATGGCACAGTGGTACAATGTGAGGCTAAACAATATGGTGGGGATACAGCCTAATGCCTTATCATGATGATAAGAAATAGCGTGGCGTTATGATCCATCTTTAAAAAAAAAACACAAAAAAATACTAACCTTGTCCTAGCCCCGGGCTTAGAACGGCTTGAGCCAGCGCCGTAGTTCCCGGCTGCCCAGCGTGTAATGTGTTATTCACAGATCCGCTATCCAGCTCCTGGATCGGAGACAGGACCAAAGCACCCAGGACTGGGACCTCGTTCTGGTAGGCCTGGTGCATGATCACACCCATATCCTGGGGTCCCCAGGTCCTCATGGCTATGCGATTCTCCCTGTCCATAACCTCTTTGGTAACGTCCGGCGTGGGTATGCGCGGGCGGTTCCGTAACGCTGTTGGTATGGAACCGTTAGTTTTTTGGTTACCTGTTATTTTCAAGTGTTATTAATTTAGTTATATTTTTAGGTAGTTTCTAAAATGACAGTTCTTTTCTTGAGAAAAGGATCAATTGATAAAGTAGTTATTTACGTATATATATATATATATATATATATATATATATATATATATATATATATATATATATATATATATATATATATATATATATATATATATATATATATATATATATATAAATATATAAATATATATAGCGTTTAGAAATATCAATTAGTACGAGTTGTTCCTGAGATTAGATGGTTAAACCAAACAAAGTCAGGTGTATACTATTAGTATATAAGTACATTTTTGCCTACAGTTTAAAACTTATTTTCCAAGTTTTCATACTGTAGATACAAAACAGATTTAGATGTCATCAACCAATAATTTCCTATTTCTAGTGGAGATTGCAACGCGCTTGGCGGAAGTCGAATCTGCAACCGTCGCTTCACTCAATCAGAAACTAGTTATTTTGAGAAATTCAATGTTCATAGAAAATGTATTTAAAATGTATTTTCATATTTATCGACACTTTTTGATTTGCGCTGTATCCTGCATATAAAAGGATGGATGATGGCGATGAGTCGCGGAACTCAACGCCGTATAAATCAGACTGGGTTACAATATAATATTTATTTTGTCGACAATTTTTTTACAGTAGTAAATAGGCAAAGGGAACCAATAGGTACCCCGTTCCCAACTTCAAATTTGACACTTCCGGTCTCAATGAACACGAATTTACAACTATTCTCAATGCGATGAGAATCAGACACAATCCCATTGCTACACGAGAAATTTAAATGTCATTATTAACTAGCGGCCCGTTCGCGGTTTCGTTTTCTTAATGTAGCAATTTGATCGAACAAAATATTTTATATCGATACAATTTTTATTCGTAATTGAAATAAAACCAACACTTTATGTTGGAGGAAGCTTGCCAAAATACAATACTGAAAAATGCATATAAGTCGATTAAGCCATTTCTGAGATTGAGAATATTTTGGATTCGATTACATGAATAAATACCACCTATAATATTTTTTTCCTTCTCATATATCATCTATGTACATACAGCGATCAGTTACAGATTTATTGTGTATTGATTAAGTAAAAAAAAGGACTAAAATTTCAAGTTGTGATGGATCTCCAAGAGGGAAAATAAATATTGACTTCTGGAAACACACATTGCGGTGTTGAACTCTGGATCTTACGCCGCTCTAGAAATACATATTGCGGCGTTAAGTTCTGGATGCGATACGCAAAATTATAATCTCACCATGTTTCGAATTCTGCCTATGTTGTCCTCTCCCCGACTTTCTTCCCACAAGTCTATCGTACAAGGACATTTTATGTGGGGGCGCGGTCACCGGCTGTCCTGCCTCAGGACTTGAGTACACTACGGAGTTGTGACGGTTCCTGCCAAAGAAACCTCCTGAGGAGTACGCCGTGGACGCAGACCTGACTGACCCCATACGTGAGATTTGCCTTTGAAACCAATTCTTACGTCTTTCAACTAGCGGTGTGTCGACACTTTCCTGTAATTAATTTTATAAATCAATAAATAATAGCAATATGGGTAAATGGGGACATTGGTATAAGATCAGTAGCGTGCGACTGCACACGCGACAGGCTGTGGATATGATTCCTACTTGAGGAATTAAAATAATCAGTTCTATAATTTCCTCGCTTTGGTAAAGAGGAAAAGCGCGTTTTAATTTTTGCCATTCAACACGCGATGCCTGAAAAATGCAGTGGAAATATGGAGAACGGAAGTATCTACAAAGGAACGGACTGTCTTAACATTAGCATTCTAAGTTGCCTCTGCCCCTACCTCAACCGCCCTGCCTCAACTCTCAACCCGCCCTGCCTCAACTCTCAACTCAAACTCAGCTTCACACTGCATCCCGCATAGTAGTATTGACAGGGTGAACTTGGGAACCTAATATTAGGATATTTCGTTTTGTTCTTTACTTTCCATCGAATTTGAGGAATTTGAGGCAATACAAAACAAAACTCACATAATCCGCATAAGTTTCATCATGGCTTTTCCTCGGTACTTGGACATTGGCGTAGACCGCGTCCTCCGCTTTCACTTTATAGTGATCGGCGGAACACGCCGGCTCGTGCCTCCTGTAGTGCTCTGAGGCGACCGTGTAAGGCAAGTCCTTTGGCACTACTTCCTCCCAATACTGATCTTTAAGGAGTTCTGGATGTTCTTCGTGCATTTCGTCAACTATCATATAAGCTGCCTGTGAAATAAATTGTATATAAATAATATCTATCGATAATATTGACTTATTTTATATAACATCTTGAGGTCTGTTGTAGCGCAGGAACCACCACAGGAAATGAAATACTTAATATTTTCGATCTAAACATATCAATGCTTGCATTTCTACAATCTAACAGGTAACAAGGCAATGCGGGGCGTTGACTTTCGCCACTCATCGCGCAATGTCTCCAATTCAGCGGAGAGTGGGAAACGGAACGGAGTGTTCAAACACTAAGTTCCTAAGTTCCCTCTGCCTATCCTGTCATACGCGAGATACAGCGTGAAGGTGAAAAAAAAATGTTATATTAGATTTATAATGAAAACATACGTAATTTGCAACGAATGTATTATTCTGATGAGCTATAATACTGTAAAGTTTGATCTTAATTCGTTCAGTAATTTTTAAGTTTGATGAAATAAAAATTAATCTACATTCTATAATTTCTAACTAAAAGTTAGCTAAGTTGTATAAATAGAATATTTTTATGAGAACAAAAAACGGATTGAAGCTGCATAAGAACAATGCTGTAGGTTTAATTAACACGCGAAATGTCTTATTAAATTTAAATAGTTTTGTAAAGGTCTGAAACTAAAAAAAAATGAATGTCATGTCTTTTCCCGTAAAAAAGGGATTGTCGCACCTAATTTTTGATACGGTTGTGCAGTACTTAACCCTGAATAGGAATTGAAAAACACGCATACATTTCGTAAAGTTTTATTAATATATTATTCTAAGCTATAAATACGTTTATTTCTTTTAGCTTCACGCTGTATCCCGTACAAGGCAGGGTAGGCGGAGAGAACCCGGGAACCTAGTGTTAAGACACTCCGTTCCACTACCGTTCACAACTTTCCGCCGAATTTGAGGCTTTGCATGTTGAGTGACAGAAGGCAGAACTCAACGCCGCGCTTTGCCTTATTACCAGAGCGAAGAAATGAAACATTAAATATTTATTAAATTGAAAATATTAAATATTTCATTTCCTCGAGTGGGGATCGAACCCACAACCTGTCGGTTACAGTCACACGCTTGTGCCGCTGCGCCACGACAGTATAATTTGACAAATCGACTTTCCAATTCATAAATACGTTACCTCTCACCCACAATTCAATATTCACAGGTATACATCCAAAATGACGTGCGCTATATGAATCGTTTGTTTACAGAGCTCTATATTGTCAGTCACATAGACAAGACAAAGGAGCGAAATACCATCTATTGTTATGGAAATGATCTATCCCTAAACTTCCCGTACACTATCATACGGGCTTGGAACTTACTAATATTACGCGGCTTCGCCAGCTTGTTATTGTTATACTATAGTAAAATTATACTTTATTTGTAGACTAGGTGTTATTCTGATGTATAAGCTATATTACTGTAAAAGTTTCATGTTTTCATGTAAGTGTTCACAAATTTTCAAATTTATAATATTAGGATGATACCCTAGTGTTAAGACACTCCATTTCACTTCCGTTCCCCACTTTCCGGCGAATTTGAGGCATTGCGTGTTGAGAGGCGGAACTCAACGCCGCGCTTTGCCTTATTACCAGAGCGAAGAAATGAAACATTAAATATGTAAATTGAAAATATTAAATATTTCAATTCCTCGACTGGGGATCGAACCCAGAACCTACCGGTTGAACAGTCACACGCTTGTGCCGCTACGCCACGACAAGCCTATCTTTAAAATATATGTTTCAAACATTTTTTTTAAGATAAAAGCTACATTGTAAACAAATTTTATTGTTTTACGTAAAATATATGTAGGGCGATAGACAGATCGAAGCTTTCGAGACATTACGTAAAAAATGGCGGCACTTAACACCGTTTTGCCTTCTTACCAATACAGAAGAAACGACGAAAATCGTTCTCCGACTGGGAATAAAACACACGACCGCTGCGATTACAGTCAGACGTTGCCGTCTTTTATTTGACACCCATTTTATATAAAAAAATACGTAATCCATCATTTGGATAAAGTGGCCATATTGAATTTTCTGTGTTATAAATTATGTATAACTAAATATCGATAGAAGTTATTAAAGCTTATATATATATATATATATATATATATATATATATATATATATATATATATATATATATATATATATATATATATATATATATATAATTTTCAGCTGTATCCGGCTTTTTATCGGGTACCAGAGGAACCTAGTGTAAAGGCTGTTCCTCCCCAATTTTCGAGACATTGCGTTTCGAAACTCATCTCCTTGCTTCATCTCCCTACCAGAACGTGGAAAGCGAAATTAATCCTTTCCGAGAACCAAACCAACAACCATTGAAATCATAAGCCTTAAAATAGTATGGTTTTTTCAGCTTCACGCTCATGGCAGGGTAAACAGAAGGAAATTGGAAACCTCCGGTTGAGACACTCCGTTCCGTTCTCCACTTTCCGCCGAATTTGAGGCATTTCGTGTTGTGTGGCGGTGTTCAATGCTCGCATAACCTCGTTACCGGAGTGAAGAAATGAGAATATAAAAAAAATAATTAGAAAATATTAAATATTTTAATATATTCTAATGATTTTTTTATAATATTATATATCGAATCCACAGCCTGTCACGTTTACGAGTAACCGTGTCACGCGGTTGTGTGCCTGCGTCACGACAGACCTACACACTTCACTTGTCCTCTAGAAACTTCTGAAACATAAGATGATTCACCTTTATATGTCTGTCAATGAGCCAATTCAGTTCAATATCGTCGTCATCTTCGCCGAAGGGGTTGATGAGCACCTCCGCCACCTTCAACCACCCCACGTAGAAGCAAAACTTGAACAAAAACATTATCATACTTTGTATATTGTTTGTATTAGGTATGTTCTCACAATGTATCCTGCACATGGTAGGATAGGGAACCTGGGAACCTAGTGTTAAGACACTCCGTTCCGTTTCTTACTTTCCGTAGAATTTGAGGATTCCGTGTTGGTGAATTTTGTGTTTTGGAGATAAATGTATTTTTATTTCTTCTCTCTGATAACAAGGCAAAGCACGGTTAAGTTCCGCTTCTGAAGACGCAATGCGTCAAATTTGACGAAAAGTGGAGAACGAAAGTGCTCAAGTGTCTTGATAGAAACGATAGAATGATAAAAATCAATGTGATCATTGGATGAAACTACTTATTGTAAGTAGAAAATGGACTATCTTAAAGAAAATTATATTTTTTTCAATTTAAAACGGTTCGAAGCAAGCGTGCTGAAACAAGCAAAATCAAAGACCAAAAGTAGGGTCGGCAGAGGGAACTTAGGAACTAAGTTAGCTAGCTAAGTATGTAAGTTAAATTATGACATTCCATTTCCATTGAAACACGTTCCACACTTTCCGTCGAATTCTCGATGCGTTGCGTGTTGAGTGGCGGAACTCAACGCCGTAGCCTGTCTCGTTACCGGAGCGGGAAAATAAAAAAAACAAATATATCTTTTCCTTGGGTGGGATTGAGCCCACAGGCTGTCTGTCACGCTTACAGTCGCAAGCCTCTGCCATAATAGCGCCAATTAAAACCTATTATGTATAAATTCTATTACTGACAACTGACAACAAACATCGGTGTTTAAAAATCAAACACCACTTAGCGTTAAGTATAGTTTCCAGCTTTAGCACTCAGGATGGACAAAGGAAATCTAGTGTTAAGACACTCCGTTCCTAATTTTTCACTTAATTTAGAAAAAAAATATGTATTGAATATTTAAGAATTAAAACGATTTAACCCTCGGACTGGAAATCTCACACACGTCGCCGTTGGTATTTGTCAGAGTTTGTTCGACCAAATTTAATCTCATTTAATTACAATTAAAAACGAAAATTCAAAACAACGAAACTAAGCTTTAATCCGTAAAAATAACTAACTCACCTGGACAATTTGCTAAGACAATGTTCATAAAACCATAAAACCAGCTAAAACACAAGGAACAATGCTTTTAGCTAAAATAAACCAGACCAAAATTCATTCATCAATTATGGAGATACGGTATCGTAGACAGATATACACGTCAAGCTCATAACTCTTTTGCGTCATAATGAAAACAGAACTACCTGTAGAGCGGTGAACAATGGGAAGTACACATCTGGCTCGTATTTGGACGTGCTGCCCGGCGCGGGCGGGACGAGCTGCCTGCCCATCAGCGCGGCCACAAAGTATGTGTACAATGCTAGTGTTACTACCTGGAAAATGGGAAAAGAGGATTTACCGTTACGTGTTCGACGTTACCTTTTTAGCGCTGGGTTGTTTGGATGTTGATAATGTTGCACATTCGGAACTCTGTCTCCGCGTATGTGTCTACCCAAGCGTGGTATATAATAATAAATTAAAAAAAAATTGGCATAGAACTATCGCGAAATAACTATCGCGTTTGCAGTCTGACTGTCATACTTTTTCTTTTTTGAAAAACACTCGTCAGGCTAGGCAGAGGGAACTTGGCGAAATAGTGTTAAGGCACTCCGTTCCGTTCACTACTTTCTGCCGAATTTAAGGCATTGCGCGTTAAATGGCGGACATACCACTACGCCTTATATTGTCTTGTTGCCAGAGCGAAGAAAAGAAAACATTAATTATTTAAGTAGAAAATATTAAATAAGTATTTCATTTCCTCCAGTGGGGATCGAACCCACAACCTGTCGGTTACAGTCACACGCTTGTGCCGCTGCGCCACTACAGGCTTCTTAGATTATAGGTTATAATAACGCACTTCAATGATTTAAAATGACAATATATAAAGATACGATATGAATATTTATTTTCCTTGAGATAATATTTATTTGTCTTTATTAATTATGTTTCTATATAAATTGTCACCGTTATACAACCAGTTCTAGTAATTTTGTAACAAAACAGTATCTATTATTTTATCTTGCATTGCGGTTTCACCGTATTACAATTTATTCGTTGCGTTTTTCTTGGTAATTGTACATGGACTTATTTCTAGCTCTACGCTATATGCAGATAGCCAGGATTGACAGAGGGAACCTGGAATCCTAGTGTTTAGACACTCTAATGAGAACGATTAGACACTTTCGTTCTCCACTTTCCAAGGATTTCGGAACTCAACACCGTGCTCAGCCTCGGTACCAGAGCGAGCCGCAACCTAGGTTGTATATCACATCACCATAAATTTTAAATTAAAATAATATTTTAACTAACCTGAGTATAAACGAGTGGTACGCAGACAGTGTCGTACCCTATAAGAGCTCCCAATCTTCGCCTAATGTCTGACAGCTCAACCAGCAATGTCTGAACTATATGGTCACTTGTGATGAGCCCTTCCTTGCGAGCTCTATTTATAATATTCGTAGCCCACACCAGGGGCATCCAATATTTTGACATTGGACTTTTCCCGTCCATTTTCTCGAACACCTTCCTTTCACTCTCTAACATTAATCCTGGAAAATTATGTATGATTTGTTTAGAACACGTAAATAAATTTGAACTTAGTGAAATTTGAAACTAGCATTCTTGGAAACCGTCCTTCTATAGATTTCAATTTGAGCAGGGTGGGGCTAAGTTGCAACTGGTGTTATTTTTTATTATAGATTATTTTGTGCTTGACACTGCATCCTGTATACAGTTGCGTACAGGATTGTGTATTGAGTGGTGTAACTCAACTTAAGCACTTTGTTATGATGAGATAATGATTTTTTGGAATGGAAATTTTATAAAAAATTATACTTTTCTACTTAATTTGGCTCAGAACTATACTGGGGTGACAAGAAATGTGAATTAATAGCATTGAATTAGTATATAATCAGTTTCCTTTTAATGACAATCTTAAGCGGGGTTTATATGTACAATGTACAATTACATATTAGACAATTAACGTTTCGAGCACTTTGCAGTCCTTGATCATGCATGGTGGTAAATTGGCAATCGTCACTAATTCACATATTATACAAACGCCATCTACTTCTTAATTGCTTTGTAATTTGTCCTGGATTCTTGCAGAATTTACCTAGCTGAACTTGAAATATCTTAATCTCTGGTACGGTGGGTTTGACTTCAAAGGTGTTAAGGAGTGGAGGCCACGTGACCACAGACTACGTGTTCGGGACGTCATATTTGGAAAAATAAACAGAAGGAACCTAAGAATCCAATGTTAGGACACTTTCCAATTTCTGTTCACTCACTTCTGTTGCCCCATTTTAACCGAATTCTCGAGGCAATGGGTCTTTAGTGGTGTAAATGCGTTGAGTTTGCCTTATTTTGGACACAGGATAGGGAGAGAGGCAACCTGGGAACCTGATGTCAAGACACTCCGTTCCATAATTTCCACAGAATTTAGGCATTGCATGTTGATTAGCAGAAATCAAAGCCGCGCTTTGTGTCGTAACCAGAGTGAGTAAAATGAAAATCTTTAATATTTCGTTTCCTCGAGTGAGAATCGAAGTCACAACCTGTTTCTAATAGAGCTCCCTAAAAGTATTAGTTTAGGAGCTGTAACAGAAAAACTCTTAAATATACCTGACTAATGCGATTTAAAAGTATCATATATGTAAAAATCAGTTAAATCCAAGACTTTAGGTAAAGTTTCTCCTCACCAGAGTCAACAACGTGCTGCCATGTTGGGAACCGCCTCTTCACCCGCAATGATACCCTCTGCAGCGTGATCACATATGCCAATATCGCGTATCTCACGATATTCCTTCTCATTAGTCTTCCTGTCTCGTCCTGAAACCAAACAACAGCTGAATTGTAGTTTCTTTTAGGTTCACACTGTAACCTGCGCATGGGCAGGGGAACATAGGAATTTAATGATAAGACACTCCGTTCTGTTTCTCACTTTCCGTCGAATTTGTAACTCAACGCCGCGCTTCGCCTTGCCACCAGAGCGAAAAAATGAAAATATTTAATACTTCTCAAGTGGCGATTGAATTCACAGCCTGTCGCGTTAACAGTCGCACGCTTTGCATATATTTGATTCGCTAGCAAATTTATAGAATATCTTAATAATATAAGAACGCAAGCCGGTAAAGCAAGACACTGTTTTGTAAGATATAATGGTTTAAGTATGTGCATATTATTATGTATGTATGTATATATGAGAAAAAATGGTCAAGTGTGAGTCGTTCCACCAACAAAGGATTCCGAATTAATAAAATGATTGTAGCTCTTTTTTTACGGAAAAGACTTGGTAAGCTCGCGTTCTGGTCATCTGATGGTGAGTGATTACCGCCGCCCACGGCCCCGTGTAACACCAGAGAGCTACAGAAGCGATGCCGGCCTTTAAGATGGATGGTCACCGGGGCTCGACATTACACTATGCAAAACGCAGTAGCCAAAGCCACTACTTAACGCCGGTTTAAGGTCCCTGTGGTGATAATGATCCGGTCGAGCCTGTCCCTTGCGTGATCCCATTGCTGATAACTTGACTCTCTCATAGGTAAAAAAGGTAAAAAAAATAATTTTGGAATGTGTAATATATATATATATATATATATATATATATATATATATATATATATATATATATATATATATATATATATATATATTTGTGTCTCGCTTGTTCACACACACATTTGAAACAAAAAAATTTTTTTATATAAAACCTTAAAACAATTAAGTAATATCGTAAACAGAAAATAAAGATGTTAAAAAATATACACACATTCTCATATTACGCCATACGAACAGATAATTACTATTTAATGGCCGCACGAAGCGAATCGCAAAAACGCTACTAAAATTTATTTATTATGTATATTTGCATGATTTTAAAATGGTTACGCAGTTTCAGAGCTGAGTCAGTATATAATTATTTTTGTAACCTAGCTCTGGTAGACAGGTGCGCGGCGTTGAGTTACGCCAGTCAACGCGCAATGTCTCGATAATAATGGTGTAAGACCAATTATATATAGATCTGTCTATCTTGTTTTACAAAGGACAGAGTGGGGACTAGTTACAAACTTCCGACCCGAAATATTTTAAAGTAAGGAACTTTAAAATATTGTATATCTTGACAAAATATTAATTAATTAATTTATTTAATACTTTATTACGCGCATTATATTATAAGACTTATAATTAAAAGAAACAAAAAGAAAAAAAAATGCTACAATTTTGGTGTAAGGGCGGCCTTATCACCACAGGTGATCACTACCAGGCAACCCAACCCTAAAAAGTTTAAAAGACGCAAGGAAAAAGGTTGGTGAACAGGTGATTGTGGACTTGCATTTTAAAATTTTTAAACTTAAAAAGAAAACAGGAAAAATATTTGTAGCTAAGTAAGAATCATATTGGTTACAAGGCTATCATTAAAAACACCGTACTCAAAATGGTTTATACATTCAGGAGCTACGGTGCCACAGACAGACAGTTAAAACTAACATAACCTCTTTTTTTACGTCGTAGGTCAAAAAAAAAAATTACACAGCACAATGATATTTCTTTAAATATCGCAGAAGGGAATGGCGCTGCAGTACAAGTGTGCGACTGTAAGTGTGTAAGGATGTGTGGGTTCAAATCCCAATCCGGGAAATGAAATATTTAATTTTTAATTATCACTTTCGCCATGAAACCGAATAACACCACTTTATACGCAATGCGTCTATGCGAAAGATTTTAGCATTTTCCATTAAAAACTACGAGTATATTGTTTTAAAAAAAAGTTAGTGAAATGTTTTAATTAAGCAATTATTTTGTAAATAAACAAATTATTTATGTTTTTTTTAATATTATATTTAATTCTGTGTTTGAAGTTAGTTTATGTAAGTGGAACGGAGTGTCTTAACACTAGGTTCCCAGGTTCCCTTTGCCTACCTTGTCATGTGCGGGACACAGCGTGAAGCTGAGTTGTTAGCTTTTAATCTTACTTGTATTTATTAACTCTTTATGATTTTCTTTAATTTTTTGAGTGAAATCTTGATTGGATTATTTAATATTTTATATTACTTACTCACTCAGCTTCACGCTGTATCCCGCACATGGCAGAGTAGGCAGAGGGAACTTGGGAACCTAGTGTTAAGACACTCCGTTCCACTACCGTTCCCCCTTACCGCCGAATTTGAGGCATTGCGTGTTGAGTGGCGAAACTCAACACCGCGCTTTTGTCTTGTTACCAGAGCGAAGAAATAAAACATTAAATATTTAAATTGAAAATATTAAAATGGGGATCGAACCCACAACCTGATGGTTACGGTCACACGCTTGTGTCGCTGCGTCATTTTTTATTATTTTACATATGTTCTATTTATTTCTCTAGTAAAAATAAAATGAAATAAACAGGAATGGCAGTAAACTACGGCCTGCGGTAAATGCTTTCACTATATACTAAAGGTGTAAATTCGATTCCCATTCATGGGAATGAGGTATATTTGTCTCCTCAGTCTAATAACAAGACAAAACGCGGCGTAAAACTCCGATAGCCGTAATTATCAATGTCACGGAAAGGGTTCCCGGGTTCCCGGGTTCCCTCTGTCTCCTCTAAGTGCGGACCAACATTTCTATATATTTATTTTTATAAACCAATTTTATTTATATTGAAAATGCTACGTGTAACTTAAAAATAGATTTTAATCAAGAGAATTTTACATATTTTTTTTTAAATATCACATATACTGACTTCAATACAGACATAGTATAGACCAAAACATTTGTGTTTTATGAAAAATATTTTAATATTTCAGCTGCTGTATGGCTACTACAAATATTGTTTATAAATGCTGACATTCAAGTGCCCATGCTCGCCCGTGGAGGTGTCAGCAGAGGGAACTTGGGAACCTAGTGTTAAGACACTCAGATCCCATTTGGTCACTTCCGTTCCTTACTTTTCACATAATGTTGAAGAGTGTTTAGCGGCGGAACTCAACGCCACGCTTTGCCTCGTTATCAGAAAAAAGAAACGAAAATATTAAATATTTTATTCCTCGATAATCGGGTATAGTTTTGTAAGATAAAAAAAACGAAGCAGTAATTTAATTGCAAATCCAGATTTGCAATCCGATGCTTTCATTTTCTTAGTAAAAAAACTGCAAATGTAAATTTGTGATAGGTTTTTTGTGATATGTGTCCCAACGGAAACGGATTGTCTTAACACTAGGTTCCCAGGTTCCCTCTGTTTCCTCTAAGTGCGGTCATTCAGCATTCAGCTTAAAAAAATCTATATATTTTATTTGTATAAACCAATTTTATTTATTTTGAAAATGTTATTTAAAATAGATTTTATTAAGAGAATCTCACATATTTTTTTTTAAAAACATCACATGTTGAGGCTTGTTGTGGCACAGTGCTACAAGCGTGGGACTGTTCAACCGACAGATTCTAGGTTCGATCCCCAGTCGAGGAAATGAAATATTTAAGATTTTCAATTTAAATATTTAATGTTTTCATCTCATCGCTCTGGTAATAAGGCAACGCGCGGCGTTGAGTTCCGCCACTCAACACGCAATGCCTCAAAATCGGCGGGAAGTGGGGAACGGGAGGGGAACGGAGTGTTTTGACACTAGGTTCCCGGGCTCCCTCTGCCTACCCTGCCTTGTGCGGCATACAGCGTGAAGCTATATTAAATACAATTTTTTTATTACGAATTCACGAGAAAATAACACAAAGACACACATTGAAATACGAAACAAAGTCATGTATAGGATATTTTTTTGCTCGTACCAAACAATAGTGATCCTATAAGGATTAATTTTGTTTTCACATGCAAACGTCACCATTACATATTCAACGATCACAAACAAAATACTGTGCACGCCCAAGTATTGTCGATACATTCACATACAATACAATATAGCATTCAAGTAAGTACTCAAGTATCAACAAATGCGACGTTCCACAGATTTGTTACACAACGAGGATAAATCACGCGAAATTAATGATTTCTCTATTATAATACATATTTATTACAAAACGCGTGTAAACAATATATTATAAGAATATAAAAAATATTAATACATATGTGTTTTTGCTATTACTGTTTAGTATTATCATTATAGGTAATAAGGCAAAGCGCGGCGTTGAGTTCCGCCACTCAACACGCAATGCCTCAAATTATTCGGAAAGTGGGGAACGGAAGTGGAACGCAGTGTCTTGACACTAGGTTCCCGGGTTGCCTCTGCCTACCCTGCCTTATGCGCGATACAGCGTGAAGCTAGTGAGTGAGTATTATCATTTCCTTGGTCTTGTACGCAATTAAGCGCCGCTACTTAACATGTAATGCGTCTAGAATTCCCAAGTATGTAACAGAGACAATTTAATGGGAACATAGTGTCTTAACGAAAGGTTCCCAAATTCGTGACAACGCACGAAACTAAAAACAGAGAACAGTCGTATCGTATTCCTTTGTTTTTGTTTCCTCTCATCGTAAACGCAACAGTTTGATTATCACTTTAAAGGTATAAATTACTATCATTTCACCAGTATAGAAATATTGTGAGCTGCGTTAAGTTACGCTACAGATGTCGATAGACATAATATAACTCTATTCACTCCAGTAATGTTAAATAATAGCTTTTGTCTGTCTGTCTCCTTAACGGATTGTACTATTTCACAGTTTTATGGCAAACAACGACACGACTACAAAAATTCTATTATAATCCCCGCCCGAATTCGAGACTTGATATTGTGGAACTAAACGCGGCACTGTGTCTTGTTCTATAGTAGACAATTTAATATAACCCATCGCAGAATGGTAATCGTTTGAATAATAAAACTGTTAAATCTACCTATAAAAAGGTTTTTTTTTCGTTTCCATAGAAATGGTAAAGTAACGAGTAAGTTTTGCAAATCCCTACCTTATTGAGGATTATATATATATATATATATATATATATATATATATATATATATATATATATATATATATATATATATATATATATATATATATATATATATATATATATGTATATATATATATATATATATATATA
>DWMZ01000524.1:0-21838 GCA_018249855.1 Eueides tales michaeli | reverse complement strand
CTATTCACTTCGTCATAGCTGTCTTTCTTACGATCTACTTTAAAAATTAATGAAGTATCATCAGCAAATAGTACCACATCGCATAAATTATTCACGTAAAAGGGGAGGTCATTTATATAAATTAGAATATCTCGAAAAGGTTTCTTATAATTAAATTTACCTTTAAGAAAATACAGAATTGCTTCTATTTAATCAATACAAACTTATTTTATTTAGTACTCGATACAAAGGAAATATTTTATAATAATTAAGCATTTATTGGATGAAAACTTTGATAGTCTGTATAGAGCTGATATTCAATGGAGTGGAATGAAATATTTTGTTAGTTTATTCCCATAAATAATTAAAATTGTTATATAGACACTTTGTAAGTTTGTTTTTAAGGATTACTCATAAATTTTACTGAGAAATATAAAATTTACTGCGTTTTTTATCCAAAAAATAGTCAAGAAGAAAGCTTATATATAACTTAAGCTTACATATATATATATACATAATTATACAATACAGCGGGGCCCCACCCCCTACCTCGCTTTGCATACCAACTCTCAGCTATGCTTGAAAAAAGAAACTAAAAAAATAAAAATAAGTCTACATAGGCCACAAAGATCGGTCGTAATTTTACTTAAAAATTCAAAAAAATCTTCTCCTCCTTCATCCTACGTGACTGTTACCGCGAACGCGCCCACGTCCAAACCGAACCGAACGCGAAGGAGAGGTGGATAAAGGTGGAAAAAGTCCGAAAAGCAAAAGACAGTAAAATTATCCTTGGATGCTCGACTGCTGAAGACCGGGAGAAGGCCAGGCAATGGCTAGAGTCTAATCACCTCCGTGTCGAGAAAGTCGACCGGGACCCGATGATCGTCCTTAGTGACCTGCTGAGCGTTAACTCTGATAAGGAATTGCTCAGGGCTCTCAGGAAGCAGAATGGGAAGGTATTCGAGGATCTCACCGGAGGATAATAGAATGAAGGTAAAATTCAAAAAAGCCAGGAACCCCCACACGAGCCACCTGGTTCTGTCGGTCTTCCCGATTATTTGGAGGAGAACGACAGACCTAGGAGCACTTAGAGTAGACTTGCAGCGTATCAGGGTCATAGACCAATCTTCCCTAATGAAGTGCTCCCGATGTCAAGCATATGGCCACACTATGAAGCTCTGCACGGAGGAGGCAGACGTTGCAGTCACTGTGTGGGTCAGCATATAAAGGCGGAATGTGAACTCACGGCGGTTACCTTCGTTAGGTGTAAGAACTTCGTTAGAGCTAAACATAGCAGCTCCGATCACAACGACTTCAGCGAGGATTGCCCGGCCCGCAGGTGGTGGGAATCACTGGCCCACAATAGCATATTGCTAAAGATGGGGTGGAGAACATGCACTTTACACAGTGTGGGGTTACTGTTCTTGAGAGCCATCACACGGCGACATATGTGAACTCATCAGCACACACAATTAGGCGGAATTTCGAACCATATGCATAGCCGCGGGGTCGGCTCCCATGGGCAGAGCTTTGATCCTGGAAAGAGAGCAAAGCAAACAAAAAATTATAACTACAGACTAGCTCAAGCAAATTTAAACTGGCTCCAACCCAAAGCAAGTGGAAAATAACTCCAGTGCCTTATTTCAGACCAGAATAAGGCACTGGAGTTATTTTGGATAAACGTACATCTGTGGCTGGAGCTAATTACATCTAAATTATATTGAAAATTATTAATTAGAAATGTAATATAAAAAACAAAATTTATAAGTAGAAATATGAAAATAGTAGAAGCTATTTAAAAGAAAATAAGAAATAAGAAAGTATTAAGTCCACAAAAGTAATAGAATAAACTAGTAATATATATGAAAATGAAGAAAAATAAAATACTAAAATTAAAAGTTTACAAATTAGGGTCTTAAAACATACAAAGCAAAAAACTTAGCTAGAAAAAAAATCTAATGTGACCGACCGTTAAACACGACTGAGTTTTTTTAAGCAGCTACATGTGTAAAGAATCAGTTAAGTGACGCAACTTTACGCTCGCTCTGGTAACAAGATAAACTGCGGCGTTGCAATGCCTTAAATTTGGGGAAAAATTAGGAACGAAACGGAGTATTTTAACACCAGGTCCCCAAGTTCCCTTTGTCTAATCTGTCAAGTATAAAATATAGAGTGAGCCTAAAAAAATATATATAATTAATATTTTTGACCGAATCAGCAAACATAGTATATACAAAATTAATTATATGACAATATTATAAAATTTGTGTGTATAAAATATCATAGCAAATAAATGAAAATATATTAGTTATAAATACTTATATAAAAATAAGAGGAAGGCATCGTTTTCTTAATGTTATAACACATTACTGCGTTGATTTAAGAAAAAGGCTGTAAACCTATCAGACACCATCTCGGGTTAAAAGCATTTCATCCTTTATCTTCTCGGTTTAGGAGCTATATTCCTAAAGAAAAACTAACAAATACTGTATCTTATATTTAGCCGGTGTTCGTGACACGAAATACGTTATTAGTAGTTAAAGGGTTCCTAAAACAAGCTTTTTGGCTTATAAATAATGTATGCTTCAATTTATTAAAAATAGAGATACGATGGACCATTTTATACGGTATTTTTACTTTGATATTGCTGTTGCTGCAATTTATATATGATTGGCCTTTTAGTGGATGTGGATTTAGATTTCATCAGATATTCTTTATCAGTCAGGCTGTATCTTGCACATTACAGGGTAAGCAGAGGGAACTTGGGAAAATTTGCCAGAAATAAATATTTAAGTTATCAATGTGAAATTTGAAAACAAACTAAATAAATACTGAAACTAAGATTTATTTACTTCAGTGCAACGTACAAAAGATAACAAATGGATCCCTGAAAAAATATATTAGTTATGACAAATATCTGAGACGGATACAGGTGTATCCATCAAAGTGTTTCCATTTATGTAACAAAGACTCTAATATCTTAGGGTTATTATATTCTTTTAGGGTTCCATACTTCAAGAGTAAAAAACGGATAAGATTACTTTTGTTGCCAGTCTGTTCATTCGTCAAGAATCTAGTCATATCAAATCTCCAATAGATATCTAATGGAAATTAAGTCCATGTAGCGAAGCTGGTCGTATCTTTTCATTGCATTTTGTTTAAAACTTATTGTCTTTGTAGGAACATAAAGAAACCGAGATATCTAGTGAAGAATTGATATGAATAGATAAATGTTGTTGACTGCTTTAGAATTGCGACCGATACAGAAAATAGTTCAGACATTTAAGATGAACGACATTTCCAAGACTATCTTAGTACGACCACATACTTAGGGCAGTCTCAGCCTCTACCTTTATCTTACCTTTCAACACGATGGATCCGGTAGGCGCACGATAAATCCATGAAATGTAAAATCATGTAGGTTTTTTTTCATATACTTCACTTTGCATACATATATACTTCACTTTGCATACATATATACATATACAGCTTCACGCTGTATCCCACACATCCGGCACTCCGTTCCACTTCACGTTCCTCACTTTCCGCCGAATTTGAAGCATTATGTACCTTTTACACGAACTAAATATGCCGGGATTGCTTTTATTTATCGTGCTTGCAGCTCTCATGACAATGCGTTTGATGTTTGCTATAAATTTTAATAAGTTCAAATCACTTGTCATGTAAACCTAAACTGTTTCTAAATGATTTTTTTCTGATTTTGTTTGGATTTTTTTATTTTGCATAAACTGTACATCTAGCTATTTTTGTACTATTTATTGAGAAGACTTCATTGGTTAATGAATGTAAATTAGACTTAGTTTTTAAGTATTTGTAATACTGTATGTCTTCCTATAATAAATAAATAAATAAATAAATAAATTGCGTGTGGAGTGGCGGATCTCAACGACACACTCTTTTTGTCTTATTACCAAAGCGAAGAAATGAAACATTAAATATTGAAATTAAAAATATTAAATATTTTATTTTCTCGAGTGGGGCTTGAACTCACAACAGGCCACGACAGGCCTCACTTCACTTTGCATCCAACACAAAATTAGGCAGAGTACTTAGTTCAAATTAAAACATTTCCTTTTCCAATTTTTTTTTATGATATAAGGCATTGTCTGTCGAGAAGTGGAACTTAACTCTTTGCCTCGGTATTAGAATAAGAAAAATAAATAAATGAAATATTTCATTTCCTCGAGTACGTATCGAACCCTCAAGTCCAAGTCTCTTTTTATAGTCACACGGTCGCTTCTGCTCGAAAACTGGCTCCAAGTTCAAATTTCATATTAACCATTTGCATGCTAACTTCTTTTTATATGTACTCGTACGCGAGGTCAAAATTACTTAGGACAAAATAATATCTTTAATTTTCGCGATTGTTACACATTTTAAACAAATTAATTTTTACCGGATTAATCGCGTATATTGATTGATAAGCATTTTTGGAAACCGTCCGTTGCCACGGACCACTGTAAAGTGTTCGAAACGTCAGGTTCCCAAAAATGTTTATTAATCATTTACTTAGGGCACTTGTTTCATTTGCTTAGGGCACTTAAAATGCCTGACTTCCCGTACCGAAATACTTAATTATTTCTATTTTTCTTTGGAAATAGAGCCGCAGGTAAGAGCTTTTAATATATACAAGACACTACCTCAGAATAAATAACAATTCAGCACCGCGGTTATCCGTCACCGTTTGTCTCATAGATCCCTATCTTAAAGGCACATTTAGGGATTTACGCAATCGTTTTCACATTAGCTGAAGTAATCTTGTTATGAATTTGATTGCATATTATATTATGGTAATATTGAATATATAAAATTTATATATACATAGCTTTAAGCTGTATCACGCATATGGCAGGGTAGGCGGAGTGAATTTGGGAACCTATACTTAACTACATTCCGTTCCGCACTTTCTGCTGAATTTCAGATAAAACGTGTTGAGCGACGGAACTCAACGCCGTGATTTGTTTTATCGATATCAAGGTCAATGAAATAAAAAACATTAAATATTAATTTTCCTTAAGTGAATGAGTTTTGCGCTTACAGTCACACGCCTGTTCTCCTGTCCCACAACAGGCCTAACCAATTTATAGCCAATAATAAATTAAATTAAAGCATAACTTGACAAAGGTATTATAATATACGGTCCATAGGTTTGGTAACTACTTGAAAGAATAAGTAAAGTGACAAATTTTCACTAAAATACAAAAAAATAAAGATTTCGTCCGGAATTAGGTCTCAGATGTTCATTATCGCGAAGTTCTGAGAAATAAGAATTTGCCGACAGTAGATAATTGTGTAAAGTGGTGAATCACCACTGGTGATATATCATATATAAATAGATATCTGTTGGTGTGCGTGAGTTTCCTACGAGTATATTGTAAAGTGTTATAACACTTAAATACTCCTTAAGTAGATTACAGAGGCCTGTCGTGGCATAGCGGATCAAGTGTGTGACTGTAACCGACCGGTTCTGGGTTCGATCCCCAGTCGAGGAAATGAAATATTTAATATTTTCAATATAAATATTTAATGCTTTCCTTTCTTTGCTCTAGTAACAAAGCAAAACGGGTTGAGTTCTGCCACTGATCTGAAAAGAAACGCAGTGTCTTAACACTAGGTTCTCAAACCGCTGCTGCGCTTTCTAAAACTTATTTCCTATTTTTAACCAATTTTGCTACTATGTGTATCATAATTTCTTTATGTGTTTTTCGTTAGTGATAAACTGATGTACGTGGTTCATTGTTATGGACTTATGGTAAAAATTATTGTTAAATATTTTTCCTACGCAAATTGTGCTACCCCCGTTAACCCCCATAGGGGTTGATTTTCAAAAAACGCTTAGATATGTATCTCATAATTTGTATTGCAGAGCATTATTTCAGTGTCGCGCAAAATATTTCAATATAATTAAATTTCCTATACAAACTTAGCCACCCTCTTTAACCCCCAATAGGGGTGAATTTCGAAAAACCCTGAAATACGTGTTTCATCATTTGTCTTAAAAAGCATTAATTCAAAGTTTCATGCAAAAATGTGCATAAAAATATTTTTCTCATACAAACTTTGCCACCCCTTTTAACCCTTTTAGGGGTTGAATTTCCAAAAAATAATATGCCTATGTCCTTCTCATGAATGCAAACTATCTACGTACCAAATTTCAGCAAAATCGGTTGGGTAGTTTAGGCGTGAAAAGGTAACAGACAGACAGACAGACAGAGTTACTTTCGCATTTATAATATTAAGTGTGGATATATATATATATATATATATATATATATATATATATATATATATATATATATATATATATATATATATATATATATATATATATATATATATATATATATATATATATATATATATGTCGCCATGTGCGGAATACAGCGTGAACCTAAAAAAAAAAGAAAAGTTTTCTGTAAAGGTAATTTTGTGCGTAACGTTCACAACTTACGACCAAGTTCGTGTATCTTTATATCACAATATATTTATTCGAGCTCAAGAAATCAGACCGGGGCGAAATAAGCGTTTCCACAGCAACAGGTATCAATGAAAATCATCATACAAATATGTATATTACGTTGTATTTTTAGTCAGTTCTCAGTTCTGAGAGGTACTTTGTTGATAATGTCTTTTATACGGTTGTGTCTGACTGTAATCACGATATGTGATTCGATTCTCGCTTTAAAGAATCATAATGTCAAATTTATTTTTTATTTTCCACTCAGTAAAGAAAATATAATTGCCAGACAGACAAACAGATTGTTTCAAAATTATTTTTCCTCTGTCTATCCTATTATTCAGAAAGAAGATATAATGGCTACAATAACCCATCTACAGTCGGTTTTTGACTTCGGTCAAAAATCTATAAATTGTTACTGGCTAAAAATAAAAGTCATAATTGGAAATCAATTATTAATAAGTGCTATAATTGCGCTACTGTAAACGCGATAGGTTATGAGCGACAACTCTCACTCGAGGAAATTAAATATTTAATATTTTAATTTCTGCACTCTCTAGGATTTCAAGCTGCCAAAGAAGCTGAAAAATAAATTATTAATAGAAAATCTATTTTAAAGACAAAATCTGTAACCTTTAATCTTTCAACTTTAATCCTTAATACTTAACCTCTGGTATTTAATTTCTATTCTTGAGGATAAAATACACAGACAGGACAGTAGACAGAGGACAGATTATTCTTAATCTAATTCTTCTTAATAAATTATAAGATCCTTAATCCTTAATATTTTATCAATAATCTTTAATTCTTAATCCTTACTTACTTAAATTCATTATTAATCATCGATCAACTATTATTAATCATCGACCAATCATCAGTCGGTCAACTATGTCTAAATCCATCAATAATGAGTTATCCATTATCAATAGACGGTCTAAAGTTTATATATACGTAAGATGATCTAAATGTTTGAAAAATACCTTACAACTGAGTACATACACATTAAAAAAAAAGTAACATGACTTTAATTTATATATACTTTTCCCTACAATACTTTTCAATTTTTTACATAAAAATGTACATTAAATGAATGAGCCACACAAAATTTTCAAACGAAATTATTTTCAATGTTGTACGCCATAAACTTGGACATGTTGAGAAACTCTCGGGGTCTTGATATTTTCTCGTGTCAGAGATAATGAAGGTTAGTAAGTACTTAAATAAACGTTATCTGACACACGCTGTGGAGTTTACTTATACTTTACGCTCTTGGCATATTTGATTAATTACTATTATCACAATTTCAGGCGTTTTCAGCCCAGGGGTACTATATGGGACAGTGCGTTGGTGGGGGATTAATCCCATTCGCGAGAACGAAATATTTTTATTGCTATGATGTGTTACGTCACACAACACATAATGTCTTGAAAATAGAATTGGTTATTTACCTCAGGACTAAAGTCCTTCAAGATTCAAGATTTGTGAATTATTAATTCACAAATCTTGAATTCGTCCAAGCACTTTAAACACTATTAGTAAATACTAGTTTTTTATTTTTTCTTTTAACTTCACGCTGTATCCCGCATATACCAGGGTAGAAGGAAAAAACTTGGGAATCCTACAAAATAGAAAGTCTAACCTAGTGGTTAGACATTCCATTTCTTTCGCACTTCCTGCTTAATTGGTCATTGCTTGTTAAGTGACGGAATTAAACGCCGTGCTCTGCCTCGTAACGTTTACTTTTAATTTTCTTTTTATAACAGCGCAAGATGATTTCTCCGGGGATGACTTTTACTGGAACGTTTTCTGTTGACTCTGTTCATTGAAACCATTCTTTTGTGCTTATAAACAATATCTATTTATTCTTAGTGATTTCAGTCTATTTATGAGAAATATTTGTTGACAGTAAGTATGTTAATAATAAATCGCATATATTTATCAATTTATTTTTCGTTTTACTTTATATGCTGTACATGGTAGGAAAGATAAGGAAAGGCAGCGGGAGCTTTCATTCCGTTTTTCAATTTCCGCCGAATTCAAGGCATTGCGAGTTGATTGGCGAAACTGAACGCCGCGAAAGTAAGTTAAGTTTCCATCGAATTTGAGTCATTGCGTGTTGAGTAACGGAACTCAGCGCCGCTAAGTCAAGGTTTGAGTGGAAAAAAATAAGATTCTTTTTAATTTATTTTCATGCAATATAATATATGTGGGATTCGTGGTTTTATCATATATTTAAGCTAAATTGAAACAACTAAACACAATACTTTAGAATTATAACCAATCTTTCATATATACCCAACTTAAAAGAGACATGAGCCGCTGAGTTTCTGTCGCTGGTTTCTTAACTTTAGTACGCCGTAGTAAATTGTTTGAGAGTTTAAAAAATAAAACTTGTAACTTCATATTCTAAATAACAATATTTGAATTTGAATGTGACTCCTATTTCATACTTAAGCACATTCACCTAACAATTGGATCGAACCCACAACCGCAACCTTTATGGTCAAACACCGTAATAGATAAAGAAATATATCTGATAATAAAAAATAAGCTTGAAATGCGAGTTTTTTTACATAATAATTGTAATTATTTGATTTTTTACATAAAAAGTGTATATATCAATATATGAAATGCAAAGGTTTCGGTCCATAAAAGGCGACCGGATGAAGTATCGGGCTCGCATTACATCCTGTCACAGGCTTTTTTATATACCTTATCTGTACGATTTTGACATATAATGGCGTTCATCCTTTTTGTTAAAATTATTTCAATGATATTCAAGCTATAAAATCGTGTATGTGATAGAGATTGTAAATATTGATAAGTAGAATTCTTTTTGACTTAATATTATTTAGTACGTGTGCTTGTGAGTGAACTGGTGGTAAATTGTTTCACGTTCAAAAAACGAAGCTTGTAATTTCTTATTTTGAATAAAAATATTTGAATTTGAATTTTGAATTTGTATTTGTCATATTGGCTATATTTCTACGCTATTGTAATTCAATCACGCTTTTCTTCACGGGTAGGAAGGAAGACTGTGGAAATTGAGTGTTAAAACGCTTCAACACACATTCAACACTGTAGTTTGTCTATACAATAATATACCTCACTTACTCACTCAGCTTCAAACTGTGTCCCACGCATAGCGGGGTAGGCAGAGGGAACTTGGGAACCAAGTGTTAACTTGGGAACCTAGTGTTAACTTGGGAACCTAGTGTTAACTTGGGAACCTAGTGTTAACTTGGAAACCTAGTGTTAACACTCCGTTTTACTTCAGTTCCCCACTTTCCGCCGAATTTGAGGCATTGCGTGTTAAATGGCGGAACTCAACGCCGCTCTTTTTCCTTATTGCCAGAGCGAAGAAATGAAACATGAAATATTTAAATTGAAAATATTAAATATTTCATTTCCTCGAGTGGGGATCGAACCCACAACCTGTCGGTTGCGGTCTCACGCTTATGCCGCTGCGCCACGACGGGCCTCAAATATAACTATACTAATATAAATAGACATGTATGGCGCAATAGCACAAGCGGTTGATAACCTGACAGGTTGAGTGGCACAAGCGTGTGGCTGTTGTTTCGGCAGGTTATGAGTTCCATCCCCACTCCTCTTTTTACTCTTTAAACTTAAATATTTAACCTCTTTAAATTTAAATATTTAATGTTTTCATTTTTTCGCTCTCGTAACAAGGCAAAGCGCGGCGCCAGTTCCGCCTCTCAACATTCAATGTCTCAAATTCAAGTGGGGAACAGAATAGAGTGTCTTAACACTAGGTTCTTCAGTTCCCTCTGCTTATGATGTGCGGGATACAGCGTGAAGCTGAAAAAAAATATTATAAAGTTAAAAAAAATATTTTGTATGGTTGAACGTGAAAATCTCAAGAACAACCTAGCTAACTACTAGTTACTGTTGATTTTTTTGTAATAGGTAGCCCTTTTATTGAAGAAGGCTATTACGTCTTATTGAATGACGATAAGTCTATAGGAGTGGAGTTAAAATAAAAAAAATATGTAAAAAATCGGCAACCTTGGAAATGTCTGTGCATGCGGTGCGTAAGCCGTTAAAAATTGCAAAAACGTATGCCAGAGTAGCTTACTTTTTTCAAAGAAAAGTCCACGAGAGCATAAGTACAACCACTGCCAATACCAATTTCTGTTTTACAAAGTAAAAAAAATAAAGTCATTTTGGAGATAGAACACATTATTACTATTTTTAAAATGTTAATCCATACTTAAGAAAGAAAAATATTTATTGAATGAGAAAACGCATAAAAATTTGAACAAAGCGTTACTTGAACCTACCATTAGGCCAGATCCCATCAAGCTACATCGAAATTCTAATACATTTGGAATTTGGGTGGAGAGATTATTACAAATTTGTAATACCTAAAAATGTTTCTTTTGGCGATAGGAAATGCTAGTTATTAAATATTTTTACTATTTTTAATATATTAATCCAAACATGAGAAAGAAAAACTTATATAGAAAACGTATAAAATTTTGAATGGAAGCGCGTTATTCTAAAAAATCAACTGATTAGGATTGCCAAACAATGTTTTGTTTCAGATTGGCCATTTACCGCGAAAGGCTGTACGTAATTTGTAATTTTCATTCAACTATGCGGGCAAAGCCGCAAGTAAGGTCTTGTGTATAATATTTAAACTTACTTCATAATAATACTTTTCTGCTGATTTGTTATTTCTTACAATAACCATACATTTCAGTTTTGTTATTTCTTATAATATAATTACCTTAAAAAGCAATTAACTTTTATATTTGGTCACAAACTATGTAATTTAAAGTCTTGGCAATCGCAAAACTATATAAATTAACTCTTTATTGCCGCTTTAATTACTGAAAAACTAATTTAGCATCTTTGTGGACCAGTAGGCACTAATGCTATGACAATGATAAGAAATATATATATATATATATATATATATATATATATATATATATATATATATATATATATATATATATATATATATATATATATATATATATATATATTGAAATACATTATTTAGAACTTATTAAATATTAGAAGAAAATTATTGGCATTCCTCCATTCTTGTGCGGGAGCAGACCCAACTCATTTTTTATGGAAAGAATAAGGCAAACGAGCGTACAGGTCACCTGGTGAGAAATTTCCACCGTGTACCACCAGAGAAGCTACAGCTGCGTAGCCTGTCATTAAGGTAGAGTTTTTTTTTCAAATTCACCCTGCATCTCGCACATGGCAGGGTAGGCAGAGGAAACTTGAGAACATACTATTAAGACATTCCTTATTTGAGACAATATGTGCTGAATGGCGGAACTCAACGCCACGCTATGCATTGTTTTCTATTGCCTCTTTATCCATATTATAAAACATATTTTCATCTTATCAATTGACTTATTTTATTATAACATGAAATTGATACGAATATCGGTACCTTGTTGAACATAACCGGCCCACGATCGGCTAATATTTTTAAAGTAACTATTTAAAAAAATATTATAATTAGAATGTATCTTAGAAAATATTTAAATATGTTACCTAAAATTTCACCTGAGAACGCCGATGATATCAATTACACTTTCCCTTTTTATTTGAGGCAGCCTTAAACCTTTCCTGCTGGGAATTTACGTTAATATTCTCTCTAGCGGAAAGTGATTCATAGTGAGGACGCAGGTGGCTTTAAGTTAGATACACAGAGATAATACACTTTTGGGCTATATTGAAGATTTAGTCTGTTTTTTGTTATTCTTACACAATTTTTTTTGTGAGACTGAATTGTAACTATTTAAAAAAATTATATGAAACTGAATTAAGATCCATCCTCATTCCAAGTCCATGTCACAAGAAGAGAGCAAAACGACATATGCCACTAGTAAAAATACCACTAGGCATATGAAATTGTTCGTTGCATGGCTTAATCGCCGTGTGATCCCGGCTTAGAATAGGATCACCCTGGTACTGATGGTGTCGTAAGAGGCGACTAAAGTACGAGTGGAAGAGTCACGTTGTCAGCAATGGCAACACGCATGGGCAGACTCGACCGGATTGTTACCACCCTCAGCATTTAAAACCGGCGTTAAGTAGTGACCTTGGTCACTGCGTTTCGCATTGGGTAATGCTGGGCCCCGGCGCCCATCCACCTTACAGACCGGCAACGCTCCTGTAGCTCCTCTGGTGCTACACGGGTCCGTGGGCGACGGTGATCACTTATCATCAGGTGACCCGTACGCTCGTTTGCCGTGTCTTATCCATAAAAAAAAAAAAAAAATTCTACGCAGTCTTAATAAATTGTGGAAAAGAAACTAACTAATTTTCAAATAGTTGTAGGTACTCCTTTGACTTTTAACTGTGATAACCTCTCATATGAATAAAGCTAAAAAAAGGTATTATTATTCATTAAATTATAACATTTTGAATAATAAGCTTTTTGCATAATAAACTAAATATTTACACAAAAAGTTTGACTATATGAGTTGTAAAAGCACGCCGTACATTTGTAATAGCCGGGATGTGAACCTGGTACCCTTTATTTGCATCTTAATTCAGCAATCCTCAAATGTAGCCTCAATTGTAATTTATCCTCACTGCGGTGTAATAGACACGATTACAGTTTGATTTTGTAGGTATACTTTGACTGTAACATGTAGTAAGTATAATAGCTATCGAATTCATTTTTTTTTCAGCTTCACGCTGTATCCCGCACATGGCTGGGTAGGCAGAGGGAACTTGGGAACCTAGTATTAGGACACTCGGCTCCACTTCCATTCCCAATTTAGAACCGTCGAATTTGAGGCACTGCGTGTTGAATGGTGGACAATCAACTCAACGCCGCGCTTTACCTTGTAACTATAGCGAAGAAATGAAAACATTAAATATTTAATTTGAAAATATTAAACATTTCATTTCCTCGAGCGGGAATCGAACCTACAATCTGTTGTGGCACAAACGTGTGAGTGTAATCGACAAGTTGTGGATTCGATCCCCACTCGAGGAAACAAAACATCTAATATTTTTAATTTAAATATTTAATCTTTCGTTTCTTCGCTCTGGTAATAAGGCAAAAGTGCGGCGTTGAGTTCCGCCACTTAACACACGATGTCTCAAATTCGGCGGATAGTGGGGAACGGAAGTGAAACGGAGTGTCGTAACACTGTGTTCCCAAGTTCCCTCTGCCTACCGTACCATGTGTGGGATGCAGCGAGAAGATGAGTGAGTGAGAGTGAATCAAGATAATGATAAACAGATAACCTAACACAAACATACTAATTTTAATTCGTTGCTTGTAACTCCCGAAATTATCATCATCAAACAAACTAATTTTTCAAATTTAGTATACGTTTTAAATGAAAAACATGGCCGAAGATGTCGTCGCACAGTGGAATGCCATTTTTCTGTAAGCGTTAAAGGTTGTGATTTTAATTTCAATAAGAGAGAATTATTGAAAGAACATATCATTCTCTATTACTCTCTACTTTGTCAAAGCCAAGTTCGGCGTTAAGTACCGCCAAAGTTAAACAATTAGATCTTTGATATCGCTTTTTTACACGTACCTACGTGATAAAATCAGTGAACACTGAATATTACAGTGTTCAAAACGTCGAATTTCCAAACATGTATAAAATAAAATACACGTGATTATTCTGATTGAAGAGTTTCTTACTCAGTTTCACGCTATATCCCGCACATTGCATGCCTTTTTGTGTAGATGGCTTAAAAAATCGTATTTAAATAAATAAATTACTTCAGGAGCTACAGCGCCAAAGACAGAATGACAATTCAAACACATAACATACCAATTTTAACCTAGGAGTTAAAAGGGCAGAATTATTATTAAATTAGTTATTGAACACTTCTTACTTCGCCATAGCGCCATAGCATTTATTTCAGCTATCCAAAATTGTTATTTAAATAAAACTTCTGTATATTTTTCAATCATACGACTCTGCAAATAGAAATGATTGGGTAACGAGATTATATATAAAAATGTATGTAGAATGTTCATGTAAATATAGTGGAATAGATCAATGTAGTTTGGTTTTTTTTTAGCTTCTCTTCTCTTTATCCCCTACATTGCAAATATTGAGACACTCCGTACCTTTCTATAATGTCCGTTGTATTTGAGATATTGTGAGTTAAATGACGGTGCTTAACGCCGCACTTTGTCTTCTTACCAGAATGAACAAATGAAAATATTGAATATTTCATTTCCTTGAATGGGTTACTAGCTTATCGAGTTTGAGTTGCACGGGTGTGCCCCTACGCGTCAACAGCCCTTTAGTTAAAGAGGTTCATTAACAACATATTATCATAATCTAAAAGAACCATCATGAGCTTTACTTTGCTAAAGTAATTAAAAATTTACATATATTCGCAGTAACTCGCCTTATCTTTGCTATATCGTTTTAAGCCAGCAAACATTATATATGTGTATAGTTATATATAAGATTATCCTAAATAATGCTACTTTGCTTTGGGTTTGACGAAAATAGCTTATATTTTGGCTTTACTAGCCTTGTTTTAGTACTAATTTAAAAAAAACGGTCAAGTACGAGTCGGAATCAACCAAAGAGACTACCGTATCTATTTCAGGATTATGAATATTTAATTTTTATTATTTTATGTACTTCTATAGTAAATTCTAATTGTGTTAAAATTTACTCCATGGGAAGTAACATAAAATTATGCGTAAATGAATGTATTTTTTGGGAACCCAGTGTAAAGGCATTCCGTTCCGTTCCCCACTTTCCACCGTATTTGAGGTATTGTGTGTTGAGTGACGGAAGTCAACGGCAGCGCGGGGTTGAGTGCTTTGTTACCAGATTAAAATATTAAATACTACTTTTTCCCGAATGGGGATCGAACCCACAATCTATCGCATTTACAGTCACATGCATGTGCCCCCGCGCCGCGAAATATCGTATACCATAACACTTAATATTAATTTCAGCTTGATACCTCCATGTGATCTAGAGAAGATTGATCTTGATAGACGGAAACAGGAAGAACTTTATCTTTTGAAGTACGGAACCCTAAGAAGCGGACAATTTCGTAATTTTCGAGAATATTAGAGGCTAACAGACAATTAAACGTCCACTTACAGTAATACAACGTACCTACTCGAATCTATACTAATATTATAAAGCTGAAAAGTTTGTTTGTTTGTTTGCACGCTTGAAAGCGCTAATCTCAGGAAGTACTGATCCGATTTGAAAAATTCTTTCAGTGTTAAATAGCCCCTTTATCGAGGAAGGCTATAGGCTATATACCATCATGCTAAGACCAATACGACTGGAGGACCAATTAAGAATGACTCAAAATGGCGGGATTTCTTTCTAAATGAGAGTTTCCGCTGCGTGCGTTGCGTACACGGTTAAAGTTTCGCAAAATATATGTATGATAGAATTGTTCTCCTTTAAAAGTTCTAAAAAAAACTCCGTAACAGCATATGTCTATCTTTTAAGGTTATCTTTTTATGCTAACCAAATTTGTTGTAAAATAATGCATTATTTGCGAAGGTGTTTTTATAAACAATTCTCATCCAAATAAATACGCTATTAATCACAATTATTTAATTTAAAACAATATTGCTCTTAACATAATAAAATAACTTTATAAAGCCTGTCGTGGCGCAGCGGCACAAGCGTATGACTGTAAACGGTAGGTTGTAAGTTCGATCCCCACTCGTGGAAATGAAACACTAAATATTTTCAAATTAAACATTTTATGTTTTCATTTCTCCGCTCTGGTGACAAGGCGAAGCGCGGCGGTAAATTCCGCCACTTAACACGCAATGCCTCAATTTCAGCGGGGAACAGAAGTGGAACAGAGTGTCTTAACACTAGGTTCCCAAGATCCCTCTGCCTACTCTGCCATGTGCGGGATACAGCGTGAAACGGAGTGTGTGAGTGAGTATAAGGAGAATGTGTTGATAAAATAAAATCTTATTAGATTTTCGTTTGAAATCACGCAGGGCTGTAGGTTTGATACTCATTCGGGAAATTAATATATTAGTGGCGTTAAGTTACGTAACTCCGCAAACAATGCTTACATATTATTGGCGGAAAGTGGAGAACGGAAGTATCTCATGATTATTAAGTTCTCTTTGCTTACTTTTGACATTTGACGGAAAGTGGCGAACGAATCGGAGTATCTTATTACTAGATTCTCAAATTCCTATCTTGATATGTGAGTGAAGCTAAAAGAATTGTTTTCTTCATATTAATAATTGATCGCTTTGTTATATTATCAAAAACAGCTTCGTTTCCACGATGTTTCATCATCTGTCTTTTTACTGAGTGCGTCACATATATTTTTCCATTCATGTACAGTTGTAGTGTCAAATTTATCTTTCACTTTTAATAAATGAAATACAAAAATAAAATATATAAATTAAATATGTGATACTGTTATCATCTACAAGATTTTGTAGATGATAGCAGCATTGATTGGTCCCTCAGGTTGTTTTTGGGAATATAAACTAACAACTTAAAAGTTGAAGGCTGTGTTAAACTGAATGTCCTTGTAGCGATTCACTTGTTGTCTAAAATTATCTTTTTTAACGTAATTACTCTTAGTGTTTTGATGAACGCCGGCTGCATGCAGGATTAAATATGAGTCCTTGTCACGTTCCGCCTGAAGCGCGAGTGAGAGCGCAGAACAATCTGCAGAGAAGAATTATCAGATAAGTGCTGTAAAAATGTTACTGGTAATCAATTTGCATAATCTAAGTAATAAAAGTATGATTTTGAAGTAACACCTTAGTGTTATTTAAAATAATGATGATTTAATGATATAATGATAATTTAATGATTTAAGTAACTCCTTTGTGTTATTTAAAATAATGATGATTCAGTAATAATAATTCAATTTAATTCATAAAAGTATGCAAGTTTTCATTCATGTATTCTCTTGATGAATTATAAATGAAATATGAATTATCGTATGTGATACGTTAATTAGTTCTTACAATACAAGTCCTCAGACATCGGTGTTTAACAAGAATGTTCATAATTTTATAAACAAATCACAAAACAAATTAGAACAATTTACTGGTTTTTAGCCTTAATTGCGATATATATACCCTCAAGATTACAGATTCGGTCCCGCGGGTGCTGTTCGTATGTACTAACGAATCCCGATTTTAATTTACGACACGTTTGTTTCTGTTTGTATACTATGTATTTATATTACTATATTATTAATTCTGTAGAAAAAAATATTAATTAAATATTCAATAAAAAATGAACCCAATACGAAAAGAAAAAAAAATATTAGAAAAAATATAAGAAAAAAGGACTTTTATAACAATCCACAAATATATGTGAATTTAACCAAGATGCAAGAGGTAACGTATTTTTTTCTCGTTTTACTTGACTTGAGGGCATCACAGGATTTTAGAAAATTTAGATTCCGGAACACTTCCTTGTGTGCCAGAACTTATGTACTTCAGTATTACAAAAAGAATTTTTGCCAAAAAAATATTTAAATATCTTTTAGGACACTTGAAATCCAGATATATTTTCGCCAAGAAATTCTTATATAAATCAAAAACGTCTGACCTGAATGCATAGAGTTAACAGACCAACAAATGATCAGTCAATGTATGATAAATTACACTTCAGCTAAGCTCTTTGATCGATTTCCTGCCGACGATGTTTACAATTCATGAGTTATTGTGGTTTTACCTGAAAAAATGCTTTTCCTGTCACCGCCTAATGTTTGAGCCCGGATGTTTTTATTATTTAGAATTCGCTCTAATAGAGGGTTTTGTGTATCCATCGGTTGTTATAACAAAGTCATGTTTTTTTTAAATAATTAAGAAAGCACAATTGAAATTCAGTACATTCCGATATTTCAAAAAATATATTTATAAAAATATAAAAAATAATCTATGGTTAAGCCACTAAGGCTAGAATTTGATGTAAAAATTAATAATTTTAGAAATATATGGTATATTTACCTTTAAGCAAAAAATTGAAGGAAAAATTACTTCTTTATTAAATTTATTTACGTGGCGCAGCGGCACAAGCGTGTGACTGTAACCGACAGGTTCTTGGTTCGATCCCCAGTCTAGGAAATGGAATATTTAATATTTTCAATTTAAATATTTAATGTTTCATTTCTTCGCTCTGGTAATAAAGCAAAGCGCGGTGTTGAGTTCCGCCACTCAACACGCAATGCCTTAAATTCGCGCGGAAATACGGGGAACGGAAATGGAACGGAGTGTTTTAACACTAGGTTTCCGGGTTCCTTCTGCCTACCCTGCCTCGTTCAGGATACAGCATGAAGCTAAAAAAAAATAAATAAATAAAAAAAATATATATTATATTTACTCGAGTGGAGATTACAGTATATATATATGATTGCTTGAAATAAAAAAAAAACATAAATACATAATTTACGATCACATTCAACAAAGCAGGTAATAAATAACCGACTTTTAATATTCAGCTCATACTCCGGAGTCAGTGAGATGCGAATACTTGGTTTCAATGATTTGCGACAAAAGTATAAGTTAAGTTTTTCCTTTCAAACTTTATGAAGCTTAACCGGTTTATTCTTAACTGGGTATTCTTAAATAGGAAGTAACATTTTCAAATATGTTTGAAATGCCAAATTTACAAGTATAAAGACATTTCTGAACAAAATTTCACACCCTTACTTGGGCCAATTCTAACTTGTGGTCATTTCCGATAATCAATTAATCACATGTCACATTGTAACCCTTATAAATATTGGGGAAGGTAAAGGGAATTCAGCTAGTTTTAAAACTCACTGTCGCCCACTTCTTGTGAAATTTCCCAATGTGAGAAAATGAAAATTAGTCATTGTCTCAACAAAGAACTAAACCCGCAATCACAACTTTGCTGAGACATTACAACAATAAACAAAAATTCTTATACATACAAAATCTTAATAGATTAAAAACAGCCCCATTCCTAAATTGGATAACGACATAAATGTCCCAGCCAATATTGATCGAAATTAAAATCAAAATTAATGAATATTCTAAACGCTAATATGAATTATATAAACATTTGTCTTTGTTTCAATATTCTATTACGTTATCCCCATTCCAGCAATCTTGTAAATTAATCGTCTTGTATACTTTATATTTTATAAAATATTAATAATCGATTAAAAAATTACGAGATGTTTTTTTTCTCAGGCTTAAGGCTTCATTCTCTTTGTTATTATTATAGTCGTGTCCATCGTGTAATGCCTCAAATTTGGTGAAATGTGGGAAACGAAATTAAGTTCGCAAGTTCCTTCTGGCTATTGAATTTGAAATTGAACCAAATAACCTTTTAATAATTAAAAATATTTTTTAAGATGAAATTATGAAAAAGAAGACACAAATTTACTTAAAAGATTAATTTTGATAATCACAAATCTTGAACAATACATACTATAGTAACGAATGAAACTTTACGAATAACCTTAAAAGTAATTTTATATTGGAATATATGAGCTTTTATGCTTTAAATACCGACTAAGTTAGACTTACCTTACGAATTTACGTTTTTCTCAAAAAATGTACAATAAAACCAAGTTTTAAATAGACTATTTATAGTATTTTTTATAATAAACCAAAATAAATATAATACACTTTATTTACATCTATACTATTCGACAATATTTAAACAAAAATTAATATTAATTCACGTATGATATAATATGACACAATCACATTAAGTTATTTAGAACAAAGAACAATAAGCTTATTTTAATTAAACTTTCATTTGTCTAAGTTGAGGTAAAAGAAGCCGCACGCTGCAGTAATTATATATAGTAACATTTACTTAAATACAAATATATATTCATATATACATTAATGTGTATATTTACATATATGTTTTCTATATAGAATTACATTTCATTTTATACTATAGTAGCCTGATCTGTTGTAATATGCGTGCAACTTCTTAACGATTCTCAGACGATGTCATGACACGAGTTTCCGTTTCCAGTGTACGGTAATCAACTTTTTTACGTGACTCTTCTCTAGTATCGTAGATACTGTGTTTCCAAATGAGGTCTCCCCTTTCTTCTCTTATCAAACTTTTCCTTTTGATTTAGGCCCTTGATAAAATGAGGGCACAAACGTACGATTGTAAACGCGGCAGGTTGTGTGTTTTATTTCATTTCTTTATTCTGGTAATAAGGAAAAGTGCAATCTTGAGTCCGACCGCCACTCAATACGCAATACCTTAAATTTGGCGGAAAATGGAAAACGGAAGTGTCTACAAGTTTTTAAGATCTTATATTTTTTATATGATTTTGCAAAATCCAATGAAACATATAAAACGATCTACAAAGTTTTACAGTAATTAAGTATACACTTAGTTTAGAACTTTAATGTTTGAGCTCCTAAGCTTCTCCTTCAAATAATAACTAGAACTATAAACTGTCCCTTGTGATATCCCATTAAGGGTAAAGTCGTCTTTAAGTTTAATTTATATATATAAACTAGCAGGAGTATTTTGGTGAAAGCGTTCTTAGAATTTTACCAAAAATAATATGAAACACTCGGTTGTTGAATATGATTTGTACTTGACCAGTTTTACAATAAATTTAATATATTTTAAGATGTTCCTTTGAATTAAGGTGATATTCCTATTTTTTTTTTAAATTTGACAATTTGTAGTTCAAATTGCTACGTCAAATTTCTTACACGCTAGTTACAACTTATTTATGTTGTATTTCAATAGATTGATAAGAACGTATGTCTAAGTTGGTCAGAGCGCTTCGACGGTTTTCAAGAGACGCAGGTTTGAACCTCGCTACGATCAAACTTTTGTACTTTTTCTAGTAAGTATTTTTTATTCTTAGGTTAAAATATTATTTAAAATATTTTATAAATAGTAAAAAATATGTTGTAAAATATTTTATAAATAGTATTCTCTTGTAAACGTTATAATTATTTGGGTAGCGGAAATTTGTAAAAATACCATACAGATACTCTAGCAAAATAATTAAGTTATATGACGCTTCATAACAATTTTGAGGTAGCTTGAGAACGTATGGCTTAGTTTGGTTTATCACTTGGCGCTCTCCTAGAGGCGTGGGTTTAAAACCCGTTGCGTTCAAATATTTATACATTTTCTAATAAATTATTCAGTTAAAAGCTAATCAGAACCACCTACCAAAGTTTTACAAACTCATGATTGTATATGGAATGAAAGTATGATTTATTATATTTACAAATTTAGGTTTGCGAGCAACTAGCATACATTTCATATTAATGAACAACAAATAGAAGTTACTATTATTATATATATATATATATATATATATATATATATATATATATATATATATATATATATATATATATATATATATATATATATATATATATATATATATATATAT
>DWMZ01000523.1:0-21840 GCA_018249855.1 Eueides tales michaeli | reverse complement strand
ATATATATATATATATATATATATATATATATATATATATATATATATATATAGACATATATATATATATATATATATATATATATATACAAAGTACATTAAGAGTGCATAGAATCACCTATTTCACAAGTAACTCGCAAAGAAAAAATAAAAGACGAAATGTGACAGCATATATTTCTCTCATGAGATTGGAAACAGTCAATTTACAAATCAGTCGAGATTCTTGTACAATAAATTAAATAAAATATTAAACATTAATCCTTTACACATTTATCAATTTAAGAAAATACTAACTGCCTGGTTACTAACATTAAATTACGATGCAACAGAAGACTTAATGAAATAAAAATACATACACACGCAGACAAATGTACACATACATTCCCACACAAATACAAACATATATATTTCATTTATCAAATACATGTAATGTTATGGGAGAGCTGGGCCTCCTTACACAAGTACTAGCCCTTGACTAGTAACTTACTAGGTCGGTCTCATTACTTCACATGTAGCTAAAGCAAATGTGAAACTGAAATAAATCAATATATTTTTTTAACACCGATTTATAATTACATGTACCTAACTGATCTGTCGTTATATTGGGCTGGAGCATTGAATGCGAGTGTTAGTTTACAGTAAAGTGGTCCCTAAAGCCTACACCTATGGTCGAAAGTCCCAGGCACTATTCTAAGCTTTAATGTAAGATCATGAATTTGATTAAATTTCGATTAAGATTAAGTTTTTTAGTTTTTAACATTGTATCCCTCACATGGTAGGATAGACAGAGTAATCCTGAGAATCTACTGTTAAGGTACTCCATTTAGTTACCTACTTTCCAAAGGAGCTTCTAAGAGCAGCGAAATCGCGAAAAGCGAGCAAATTCCGTCATGTCCCGCTTTCTTAAAAAAGTAAAGTAATAATTTAACAATATATATATATTGAGATTTTGCGTGTTGAGTGACGTAACTCAACACCGCGGTTTAAACGACAAAGTGTAAATTAGAAATATAATACCCAAGAATAATTCTTATCATTATAAATTCAAAACTTGTAAGCGTCTGAATAATTATATACCTCGTGATTTATAATTTACGCCCCTCACCTGAATTGAAACAATGTGAGAATCGCTAATTGACTTTGCTTAGTTTTAGTATCGTCGAAACTCCCCTCTTTATATATCTATTAATTGTGGCAATGTTTGTATTACACTTACTTATAATTAATTATGTATTGTAAAATTATACTAATATTTAGGGTTGTATGTACAGTTCTTATTTAAGACGCCCATCGTGTTGCAGCAGCACAAAGATGTGACTGTAAAGGCGGCACTTTGTGAGTTCAATCCCCACTAGAGGATGAAAATGAAATATTTAGTATTTTGTAACTAAATATTTAATGTTTTCATTTCTTCGCTTCAGTAACCAGGCAAAGCGCGGCGTAGAGTTACGCCACAGAATTGTGTTATTCATAGTAATATTGTAAAGCTGAACAGCTTATTTTATTGAAATCGCACATTTAAAGAACTACTGGTAAAAATTAAAAGGTCATTTTATGCTGGATTAAGGTTTCATGAAGGAAGGTTATATTACATAATGCTAATCTTTTCGGTACGACCCATAGCTCAGTTGCAGTCAAAGTTACCTGGGACGCTTAAAATGTGCTGAATATTATACAAACTCTTAGTATTTTACATTTGAACTTAGCCTAAAATGAGGAAAGTTACGGAGTCTTTTGTGTTATACTAGGATCTGTTACGAATTTTTGCCTACGCCAAAAAACCCAGGTGGTTTTATTCACTACTAACCACTTTTCATCATTCAAATCTGTGAAGTTTTTTTTAACTTCACACTGGCTGCCGCACAAGGCAGTGTAAGCAGAGGGTACCCTAATGTTAAGACACTTCGTTCCACTTCCTTTCCTCACTTTCCGTCGAATTTGAGGCATTGCGTGTTGAGTGGCGGAACTCAACGCCGCGCAATATTTCGATATTTCGCTCTGGTAATAAGGCAAAACGTGGCGTTAAGTTCCAACACTCAACGCACAAAATACGGTGGCGGAAAGTGAGGAACGGAACGGAGTGTCTTAAGACTGGGCTCTTAGTTCCCTGTACATACCCTACCATGGTGGAACACAGCGTGAAGCTGAAAGAAAACAATTTGACGTTACTTGACTAATCAACAACGAAGTTACATTATAGTACTACATACTCGTAATGTTAACTAATCAAACTAAAATTAAATACAGTGTATCAGGAATATATTAACTTACATATATATTTTGATAAAACCCTTCAAACGTTCTTAATTAACTGTTAATTCAATGTAGAGAACAAAACATGTAGTAAACAATGTAAATAGGAAATGTAAATTAAAGATATTGGAGATGTCAGTGACGAATTAACTAACACTTTGCTTATTGTTACTTAAATAGAGAGCATGATGTAAAAAGTTAAAAAGAACGTAGTGGCCATAGCGCTAGAGTGGTTTTTAAATAGCGTGGGTTCAAATCATACTAAGTTAAAATAAGAAACGACCACAATCCGTGAAACATCAATAGTAAAACCACCCATAATTTAATAATAAATCCCTAAACAAAAGAATAAAAAATGTTTACAAAAGAAATTTAACGATAACAATAACAAACGGCTTTGACTCAAACTTCAATGTAATAGAATTCACTTGAAATTAAATATATATTGGATATATGTTAATTGATCTCGTTTCAGGAAAATGTACTGAACTGAACTGAACCAAAGTATTTTGTTTTGTATAATATATACCAATTGATGTGATGAAATGGTGTTATTCTCTGAATACGTAATTACATTAATGTGTATTTTAGGTTTGCTTAGGAACTTCCTTTTCCGCAACGCACAATTGTGTTACTGGCTATATGCGGCAGTGTCTGCAGGTCAGTTTGATATTCTTATCTTACTACCTTCAAAAACCGCGCCCATGTCCATTTTAAAGGCCGGAAGTGCACTTATAATTTTACTGATGTTATAGTGGGTGATTAATGCAATGTGCGGGTGTGGGCGCAAATAAATAACGTCCTTATTTACCCGTCATGGACGATAAAGCGTGGCGTCGAATTCCGGCAAAAGAAAAGCTGTTCTAGTTTAAATGATTTTGAAAACGTATAAAAATTGAATTTTGAAAACGTGTAAAAAATATAGAAGGATTTGAACCCGCGCCATTTAGATGGTCCCCAACAGGCGCAGGTTTAAACTTTGCCACAGCTGTTCTTATTTGGATTAACAAAGTAGATTGACACTATGTTCCCAAGTTGCTAAGTGCTATATGCGGGTTACAGAGAAAAGATTAAGAAATACTCTGATTTGCTTTAACTTATTTATTTAAATGATACTTTATTACGCCAACAAAATTAATGATCATTAATAGATAAGTCGAATAATATTATAAAATATCCAGCTCTCACTACAATGTTCGAATTGTCCAATGAATTAAGAATATCGATACTAACGTACTATGTATAACGTCAACATAAAGTAATATCCAATAACCAATTGATAGACCATTTTAGCGGTCGTTTTAGTTATCGTGTGCACGAAATGAGTCAGTTTTCAGATAATAGTAATAACTAGCGATCGAAGCGTTATTGTATGGCCACAGCTTCAGTTCAGAACAGTTTTAATTATTGTTATTGGCATATCACACTATCGGAGCCACAAGAAAGGGGGTAACGCAAAAAATCATAGTATATGAGAAATTCTAATATTATTGACATTTTTAAAGTATTTAACTATTAGAAAACAAAAACGGTTGACGAGGCCAGAGGTACAACCGGATGACTGAAAACTCTACAGGTTGAGAGTTCTAAACCCACTCGAGTTAAGTAAATATTCAGTATTTTCAAATAAAGTATTAAATGTTTTCATTTCTTCGCTCTGGTAAAAAAGCAAAGCACGGCGTTGAGTTCCGCCACTCAGCATACAATGCCTTAAATTCGGCGAAAGTGGGGAACGGGAGGGAGGTTCTCAACACTAGGATACCTCTGTCTTTCCTGCCGGGATATGCAGCTGAAAAAATAATGATTTAACTAATCGTACAATACTTTGAGCTTAGCGAAATTGAAATCCACGACAGTTCGATATTGTCCAAATTCTTTTATAACTAACATGATAGTATGTCCATATCAAGTTTTAGTCAAATTATTTATTTCGTCGAAATTTTTATACGTTTGTTACAACTTACTTATTTACTAAATTTGAAAAAAATATTCATATTCAAATTTTTATACGTTTTCAAATTTAGTATTTTTCATTCCTAAGTGTGGAATAACACTTTCAAAATAGTAAAAATATGTAATAAATAGCATTTTCTCTTGCCAAACGATATTTCTAACGAATTGTCTTTGGGTAGCGGAAATTTGTAAAAAATCTCCCTACAGAGATGCTAACAATATAAATAAGTTGTAACAAGCGTATAAACATTTCGACGGAGCTTTATGAGAACGAATGGGTTAGTTGGTCAGAGCGCTTGGACGGATTCCAAGAGGTGCAGGTTCAAATCCTGCTTCGTTCAAATTTTTATACGTTTTCAAATTTAGTATTTTAGTGTGGAATAACACTTAAAGAATTAATAAAAATATCAAATTTCTTGTGCGGTAGTTACAGTAATATTTACATTGTTAAAAGTTACCTAAGATATTATTATATATTTCAGTCTGTCCGGGCTCATCTCCGTGAACAGGAGAACCCAACAAGCAATGATTCAAAATTGAGCTGATAGTGAGTAACGGAGAGTCTCAACAATATGTTTCCTCTACCAAACTTGTTATATACACGATATAGATATAGAAAAGATGACTTGATACCTAGTGTGAAGGTATATATTATTATTACACTATTCCTGACTTAGTATAATCGTTTCATAATTTCTATCACTATCAGGCAATAACGGTGCGCTCAATACAATGGTAACGATATCATCATTTAGCTTTTATGGTAAAACGGAGCCGATGATAAGTATACTGAAACTTGGCCTGCTTGTATTTATATTTCATAAAATGTGGAAAAATGTTTTAACGATAACGTCATACAAGATATACAACTCACATTCATATTTTTATTTATGGAAAACTATTTAAATCCAAAAGCTTTATATGATTTCAATTCAAAAATTATAGAAAATAACATATTAATATGTATTAAAGCTTTAAATCTAACACAGTACTCGTAATATAATTTTATTTCAGCGTCCAGAACAGCTAATGACCGCTAAACTATGCGTTAGTATGTAATTAGCAGCTTATACCGTGTAGTTCACATGTTAGCTTTAACAAACTTAAATTATATACCAGTTATAATAAAATAAAAGTTTTAAACATGTTTATGTCCATATAAGCCTGTCATAATTCAGATGTACAAGAGTGCGACTGTAAAAGCCCTCTGGTAACAAGGTAAAACGCGGCGTTGAGTTCCGCTACTCAACATGCAAAGTCTCAAATTTGAAACTTTTAAACTTTAAACTTTATTTATTTCACCATTAACAAATTTGGCGTTGAATGGGAAACGGAACGGAGTATCTTAAGTTTTCTTTGCCTACACTGCCTTGCTTGTTGATAGTTTTGATTTCTTGCCTTTGTGTGTTTTTCGCAGTTTTAGTAGGGGATTTGAAACTATTGACAATAAAAATCAAAAGTTTGAATATTTTGTTCTCAATTTTCCGCCGAGTCCAGAAAAACTGTGCATTGTTTTGCGGAAGCAATAAATTTTATAATTGAAAATTTTAACATCTCCTGGACTACAGGACACCCAGAGAGCATATATAAAGGGGTTAACGACAGTGGACGAGGTAAAAGAGTTATGCCGAAACCGTACCATTCGACGCTCTGTTCCCTCTAGCTACCCCGCTAGGCATTACAGGGTAAATCAAAACATCACCATAACCTATATTAGTTTACTAAACTACTAACTACTTAAAAGGTAAACTATAAAAAATTTTTAGACAATTAAGCTTGTCATAATTAGTCTAACAGAGTCGAACATAATTGTGTACCTAATTCCTTTTAGATCAGCGAGCCTCGGGTACGATATATTTTTATATGCAATCAGAAAGTGGGATTTCGATAAGGTTAAGTAAGTCCAAAGATACATATAGGTTTACGATCGGAAAGCTTTTACTGTAATTTTCACTAGCAGCAATATGCTGTACCATATAAAGTTAAGGTAAAAAAGGCAAAAAATTAAGCATATTTTTGCATGGAATAGTAGACTGAAGTAATTTACTATTAATACACACTGTTCCCTAAATTTGAGGACTTTTGGTGTTGAGTTGTGGAACTATTGAACGCCGAGATTTGTATGTCAAAACGGGGAAATGAAAACAACTTATAATCATGTCGAAAAAAAGTGGACCAATAATTATTGTGTTTATAGAGATCGAGATATTGTCCCATAGGACCACTTATTCTTTTTTTTTTTTATGGAAAAGACAAGGCAAACGAGCGTACGGGTCGCCTGATGGTGAGTGATCACCGTCGCCCACGGCCCCGTGTAACACCAGGAGGGCTACAGGTGCGTTGCCGGCCTTTGAGGTGGAGGTAGACACGCTTTTTGAATGTACCCATGTCGTATCGACCTGGAAATACTGCCGCGGGTAGATCGTTCCACAGATGTGTGGCGCGTGGAAGAAAATTCCTACGAAACCGCACAGTAGTCGAGTACCACGTGTCCAGTTGATGTGGATGATACTTTAGTTTGTGACGTACGTGTGCGGTTGGAAAATTCGGCGGCAGGTACCAGGTCAAAAAGTTCTCCAGAACACTCCCCGTGATAAATGCGGTAGAGAACGCACAGGAAGGATACGTCTCTACGCAAAGCCAAAGTGTCAAGCCCCACACAGATAATTGGGTCCCCAACGATTCGAACGGCTCTACGTTGTACGCGATCAAATGGTTCAAGCTGATACTGGGGTGCACCAACCCAGAATTGAGAACAGTATTCCATATGAGGCCGAACCTGGGCCCAGTACAGGGCCAAACGGTGTTTTGGCGTGAAATATGGTCTCGCTCTGCTGATGACCCCCAGTTTCTTCGAGGCCAATTTGGCCTTTCTTTCCAGATGATCGCGATACTGGCAGTCGCTCGAAAAGCTCAGGCCCAATATACTGATGCAGGGCGCGGCTTTAAGGAGAATGTTCTCGAAACCTGCTGATACAACAAATGGGGTTTTTTTAGTGGTTAACGCGCAGACTTGTGTCTTCTGGGGGTTGAAGTGGACTAGGTTCTTTTTACCCCATACGGAGACATTCTTGAGGGATGCCTCAACGGAAGACACAAATTGATTTCGGCACTGGTCAACGTATTCCCGAGAAAGACTTGCATGGCCGGAGTATACAGCGTCCACAGTGCTATCATCTGCATAACAATGTATGTTAGAGTCCTCTAACATATCATTGATATGCAGTAGAAATAGCGTAGGGGACAGCACGCAGCCTTGGGGAACGCCGGCGTTCACGGGAATGTATTCCGAGCAGAAACCGTCGACAGCGACCTTGATGCTGCGCCCAGTGAGAAAGCTAGCTCGCTATATATATATATATATATATATATATATATATATATATATATATATATATATATATATATATATATATATATATATATATATATATATATATATATATATATATATTTCCCTCACTAAATTATTGATAGTAGTAAATATTTATTAATAGTATGTTAACATTAGTGCAACTATAGTACGTTTGAGATAATATCAACGACATCAGTTTGCATAAACATAGTGAAATACGGAATGGTGATTATATGTATAAATTTATTCGTACCCACAACATACACATTACAGTTAAAGGTTTTAGCCCCATGAAAACCTCACAAATGAACTTACCGTAATAAATCAAGATCGAAAGATATGCATCGCGTAATTCCACTGTGTACGTATCTTCCGAGTGACGTCATCCGATAAGCCTATTATTTACCCCCATCGCTCAGTAATCTCTCCATTTTTCTGTAAAAAGAAATGTTTATTTCGAATTGATTTTGTCGTTTAACCGGTATTATTTAATTTAAAAAATCTCTGTTGGCTTGGCTTGGAGATGTGTTAACCAATTAACAATTAAGTAAATTGCTTATACACAATTAGACTGCGTTTGAAACAAAAAAGTTAATCGAAACCTATTTGTCTTATTGGGAGTTGCGATGCCACAGACCGAAGTAGACTTCTCTTCTCTTGTCATCGACGGTTAGAAGACGATGAAAACATGTGGTAAAAAAAATAATGATAAACAACCTAGGTAAATATAAAATAAATGTGCAAAGGTTGTATTGTAGTTATAAGCCATCTATAATAATTAATATATATATATATATATATATATATATATATATATATATATATATATATATATATATATATATATATATATATATATATATATATATATACATATCGTGCGTCATCAATTCTACCCTAAAACTTATTTGTTAACGATTATATAAAAGACCACACGGGCAGACTGTTTGTCGTCGCTCTGATATGGATTGGTACACTACTCTTACTCAACCCTATATATATCTGGCTGTACTCGATTATTTGGGTAATTAATTATTTTATCGATTATTTATTCCAAATATAAATATTTATGATTATATGTAGCTGTGTTAGTATATTATAAGGCCCTTGAAGCCTACAGGTCGCAAGTCCCAGGCACTACTCCAAGTTTTAATGTAAAATCATGAATTTTATTAAGTATTAAGTACCAGAACTTACTTCGCCGTAGTCTACCTTCCACTGTACGATGTCTGAACTTCATAATAAAAATATATAACTGAACAAGAAAATTCTCAAGGTTTTCGACTTTACCTTAACTTATTTTTTAAACTCAACGCTGCGCTTTTTATTGCTTTGTTAGCGTTATGGTTTCATGCAGCACATGAAACATGAAGAAATTAAATATTTCATTCCATCGAATGGAAATTGAACCTTCAACCTGTCGCATCTGCAATCGTATTACAACTGTGCCCCGGCTCCACAACAGTGAAATATTAAGGCTGAAATTATTCAGCCTTAATATTTCACTAAAAATTCTGGATTCCAGACTATTGAAGTGGGCCCTCACCCACCAGAATAGCCGGGTAGGGCCGTACCTATCTAACTATCCTTCAATCTTACGCTTATATTATTTAAATAGGTAAAGAGCAACAGAAAGGCTATTGTTTAATAGGATTTAAACGTTTCTATGGAAGCTTACCGCCATAACGAAAATGTATCTGCACACTGTAGCCCGCTTGTAGCAATTTAGGCCATAATTTAGTGTCTAAATCTGGAAAATAGTTTCCACAATTTTTGATATTAGGATGTTAAATAACGCAACTCAATGTCGCGCCTTGAACGACAAGATGTAGATTAGAAATAAAATAACTTATGAATATTTTTTATCATATTAAATTCAAAACTTGTAAGCCACTGTATAATTGGTATGCCTTGCAATTTATAAATTACGTCCCTCAGTTTGAATGTGAGAATCACTAACTAACTTTATTTAGTTTTAGTATCGTCGACTCTCGCGACTTGAGGCCTGTCGCGGTGCAGCGGCATAAGGCCGACAGTTTGTGGGAAATGAAATATTTAATATATTCAATTAAAATATTTAATATCATTTCATTTCTTTCCTTTGGTACAAGGCAAAACGCGGCGTTGAGTTCCGCAACTCAACACACAATGCCTCAAATTCGGCAGAAAGTGGGGAACGGAAGCGAAACGGAGTGACTTAACACTAGGTTCCCAAATTCCCTCTTCCTACCCTGCCATGTGCGGGGTACAGCGTCAAGCTGAGTTAGAAACACTCGCGACTTTATATACCTATTAATTGTGGCAGTGTTTGTATTACACTTACTTATGATTAATTATGTTCATATTATGAAATGATACTAATATTTAGGGTTGTAAGAAATTATGTGTTTAGGTTTTATTTGTATTTAAATATCTATAGCACAAAAATATTGTAAAACTGAAGAGTTTATTTTGTTGAATGGGCTAATTTAAGGAGGAGTACATTACATAAAGTTAATCTTTTCGGTACGACCCACAGCGCAGTTGCGGTCAAAGTTATCTCGGACACTTAAAATGTGCCATGTATCATACACAAGCCTTAGTAGTTTACATTTGAACTTAGCCTAGTTCAAGCGTTGAAATTAAATATTTAATGTTTTCATTTCTTTGCTCTGATATCAAGACAAAAACGCAAATAAAGCAATGTAACCGAAAGTAGGTAACGGAACGGAGTGTCTTAAGACTTCCCAAGTTCCCTACAGCATACAGCGAGAAGTTAAAAAAAACTTAGTAGTATGTAGATGAAATATGTTACTTGTCTAATCAACAACGAAATTACATTATTACTAATAACTAACACTACTTATTTAATACAGCATACTTGTTCTTCTATCAGAAATATAATAACTTACAAATATGTTAACAAAACCCTTCAAACTGTCTTAATTAACTGTAAATTCAATACTGAGAACCAAACATGTTATATTAAACAACATAAATAGGAAATGTAAACTTAATATACATATTAGAGTCGTTAATGACGACCTAACTGGCATTTTGTGCCAAACCCTGCTTATTGTTGTAATACGTAAATAGCTAATAACATAAATAAAATTTAACAGACGTATAATAATTTTAAAGTACAAAGTTGAAATAACGTAGTGGTTATAGCGCTTGGGCGTAGTGGTTATAGCGCTTTTCTTTGGAATTGGCTATCTATGGTAGTATTTTCAGGTCAGAACGATACTCTGTACCATATCGTGCCTATATCCATTGCAATCGCCGGAATTGCATCTTTAGCTCTTCTGGTGTTATATAAAGTAATCACTTTATTTCATTAATGCCCGATGTTAATAATCAATCTCAATCCATAAACTGCAGCCGTAGATTGATCAGCAATTCAGTTTTTGAGTAAAGCTTGCCAATAAGAAATAAAAATAGTAAATATTTCATTTCCTTATATGGGAATCGAACCCTCAACCTATTGTTTTTTCAGTATATGTGCTAAAACAAGTGTTACATTTTTATTTGTGTTTTATTCGTTAACTAAAAATTTATTTTGGGCTGATTGGTATTGTAAAATTTTTATTATTAAAAAATCATCCTTTTTTATTTCCCTATTTCTAAATATTTTTTTTTTGTTTTTTAATTTAAAATATTGGTCCTTCTTTTCTTTACATAACGCTAAGCGACACATTGGAAAAAGCTATGACTAAGGCATTAAATATTAAATTAATCACAACAAAGACAAATAAGATCATAAGTGACAAAACAAAAAGCCTATTAAAGAAAAGATTAAAACTTATTAAAACAATTCCTAAAGATAAAAAAACTAGATATAAACTTAGTAAAATATTTAAGCCTGTCGTAGCGCAGCGGTACAAGCGTGTGACTGTAACCGACAGGTTCTGGGTTCGATCCCCAGTCGACGAAATGAAATATTTAATATGTTCAATTTAAATATTTAATGTTTCCTTTCTTCCCTCTGGTAATGAGGCAAAGCGCGGCGTTGAGTTCCGCCACTCAACACGCAATGCCTCAAATTCGGCGGAAAGTGGGGAACGGAAGTGGAACGGAGTATCTTAACAATAGGTTCCCGGGTTCACTCTGCCTATCCAGTCTCGTGCGGGATACAGCGTGAAGCTTAAAAATTATATATATGTATATATATATATATATATATATATATATATATATATATATATATATATATATATATATATATATATATATATATATATATATATATATATATATATATATATATATAAATATTCTCTTATATGCTTTATATATACATATAAAGCATATAAAGCATATAAGAGAATATTCTAGTACAATAAAGTCAATGTAATTCCGTCGTTACTCTTTTCATTTGCCCTTTGTACCTCTAACATGACCCTTTGTACCTCTAACGAGCAAATAAGTAATTATAGATCGCAAATAAGTATTTATAGATCGCATAAAACTTGCATTGCCTACACATCAGCTGTTCCAAATACCACTCCAACTTTGTATAGCTTAGATTAAAGTAAAATTCAACTTTGTGTTTTTGTATCTATTTAAAATTGTTCTCGAATAATTAGTTAATGCAATGAGATACAAGTAACAAGTAATCACTTATCTTGCAATATAAATAAATTAATTAAAATATCTATCTGTAATTGTAAAATAGCGGATTTCAAGTGCAAACAATGTTTATCCGGACACAACTCCAGCAGATCAGGTGAACCTTACAAGCAATGTCTAAAAAATTGATAGGAGGATGGGTAACGGAGTATCACGACAGTAAGTTTCCTCTGCCAAATTTTCTTTATACAGTATAGAGATATAGAATGATTGACAGAGGAAATAATATGGTGCGTTAAATACAGTGGTAACGATTTCGTCATTTTATTTTTGTAGAATGAAAAGAACGGAGACGTCTACCACGAAAGCGATAATATTTTATCCATTTTTAACATGAAATCTATACCAACGAAGTAATGGCGATAATCGGTATACTGAAACCTACTTGTATCTTAATGAGCTTCACGCTGTATCCCGCAAATGGCAGGCTAGACAGAGGGAACTTATGAACCTAGTGTTAAATACTCCGGGCCGTTCCCCACTTTCTGCTAAATGTGGTGGAACTCAACGCCGAAATGAGAATATTAAATATTTCATTTCCTCGTGTGAGGATCGAACCCACAATCTATACTTGTGTCCCTGTGCCACGACCGACAAACCTAAATATAAATTTATTTGTTTGGATTATATTTCGTTAAATTCATGAAATTCCGGATTTTTTTTAACGAGAACTTCAAGCAACGATATAAACATTAGATACAAATTCTCAATTTATGGAAAACTATCTAAATCCAAAAGTTTACATTATTACAATCCAAAAAATATAAGTTATAATATAATAATATTCATAACAGCTTTAAACCTAACACAGTACTCATAATATAATTTTATTTCGGCGTCCATAACAGCTAATGACCGCTAAACTATGCGTACGTAATTAGCAGCTTACACCGTGTTGTTGGCATGTTAGCTTTAACAAAGCTTGTATTATATGCACTTATATTAAAATATTTTTTTAAGCAAACTTATCTGCCTAGTTATGACTGTCATAGAGCGCACAAGCGGGTGACTGTAAAAGCGACAGGTTGTGGGTTTAATCCCTTCTCGAGGAAAAGAAATGTACAGAGAAACGGACGTTTCGCCTGTCGAAAGTCTGAAATTTGAAGGAAAGTGGGGAAAGTAACTAAATATCTTAACACTAGGTTCCCTTTGCCTAACCTGTTTTGTGCGGCATACAGCATAAAGCTATAAAAATAAGCTTATTAGTTTTGATTTATTGTCTTTGTTTATTTTTCCCTGATAAATAACTTTGGGGCGACGTTATAGTGACGGCTACCAAAAACTCTGAAGTATAAGAATTAATACATATAGGAGATTTAAATTATCTTCCTTAATACATATAGGAGATTTAAATTATTGAGATAATCTTTTCGACATGTTGTACTGAAGTCCATCACGAATAATCGAAATCAATCAAGACATCAATCGAGGTGTGTTCAAAAAGTATCGCAAATGTTGAATTTTTGCGGGTTACAAATCTAAATTTTTTGTTCGAAATTCGGCCTTTTGGAATGTTCAGTTAATTGTTGGCAGCTGCTTTGCTTGCACGTGTTCTGGCTCATCTTCAATTTTTACCTATGCAAAGAAATAGATCAAAGAACCTGTATCAGATTTTGTGTGAAAAACGAAATTAAGTGCGCGGATGCATTCCGAATGTTGACTGTGAAATACGGAGAAGCTACTTTGGATCGGAGCAAAGTTTATCGGTGGTACAAAATGTTCTCAAAATGTTCTGATTTCCCCAATCTTAGAATTTTTTTGTAAATTAAGAGGCAATAAAATATCTAAATCATGTGAACTGATTGTATATGGTAATTTTATCTACATATAGATTTTACATTTAGATTAAGTCAATTTTGGCAAATTAAAAGAATAATTGGACTCTTTAAAGAACATGAATGAAATTTTAAATAACATTTAAAAAAATAAAATAAATGTATGTTTTCTAACAAAAGTTACCCTGAGTCCGTAGTGTAAGAAATAAAGTTTATAAAAAAAAGAACTTAGTGTTAAGACACTTCGTTCCGTTTCCCTCTTTCCAAATGAAAGAAAGAGCAGCTAAGTTACCAAAGCGAAGAAATTAAGATATTAAAAAATATTTCGTTTCTTCTAATGAAAATCGAACCAACAACCTGTCGCATTTATAGTCGTAATACTATTGTGCCCTGGTGCCCTCACTAAAGCCTTTTTTGAATTATTCAGCCTTAATATTTCACTAAAAATTTTTAAGTCCAAACTAGGGCTCTTGCCCACCAGGATAGCCATGTAGAGCCATGCCTACTCAACTACCCTTTAATCCAACACTATTGTCTAGAGAGATAAAGAGGAATAATAGGCTAGGAAGAGATGTTCAAGATTTACGTTTTAATAGGCATTTACAGTCACACTCATCATGATTGAGCTTTAACGAAAATGTAGCTGCACCCACATATAGCAACTTAGAAGAGAGGACCTTTTTTATGGAAAAGACACGGCAAACGAGCGTGCGGGTCACCTGATGGTAAGTGATCACCGCCGCCCACGGCCCCGTGGAGCTTCAGGAGCGTTGCCGGTCTGTAAGGTGAATGGGCACCGGGGCCCGGCATTACCCAATGCGAAACGCAGTGGCCAAAGCCACTACTTTACGCCGGTTTTAAATGCCGGGGGTGGTAACAATACGGTCGAGTCTGCCCATGCGTGTTGCCATTGCTGACAACGTGACTCTCCCACTCGTACTTCAGTCGCCTCTTACGACACCATTAGTACCAGGGTGATCCTTTTCTCAAGCCGGAATCACACGGCTAAATGTGATTCCGGCTTAGAATAGGATCAAAACCTAATGTTGAAAGTTTTATTTTCACAGGTTTTTGAGATGATGCGAATTGAGTTACAGAACTTAACATCGCGCTTTAAACGCGGTGTTGAGTTTTGTAACTTAGCACGCAATATCTCAAAAAATTTTACAACAAGGTGTAAAATTTAAAATAAAATACTCAAGAATAATCCTTGTCATAATAAATTCAAAATTTGTAAGCGTCTGTATAATTAGTATACCTTGTGATTTATAATTCACGTCCCTCAGCTTGAATGTGAGAATCGCTAATTTACTTTGTTTAGTTTTAGTATCTTCGAAACTCGCTTCTTTATATACCTTTTAATTATGGCAATGTTTGTATTACACTTATTTATGATTTATTATGTACTAACTGCTTTCCGCGGCTTCGCCCGCGTAGAAATCGATTTATTCCATGAAACCCACACAATTTTTCACTACCTTCAGCACCTTAATTCTCCTTCGCATAATATTTATATATATCGGAAAAAATGCTGAAAAATCGATATACGGGATTAACCTGTTCAATTTTTTTTCATTTAAAACCCTTTTTTTACTGTTTTAACATAACATATGGAACACTAATTTTAACACAACATACAATATTAAAATTGCCCATTATATGAAAGGCTTTTTTATATATTTCTTACTTTTTTATATTTTTTATATTCGTAATAAGAATTTAATAAAGTATAAGCGATTACATAAACGTATTAACGCATAACACACACCGTTTCTCTGACACAACCATATTCAATTTTTCATTTTACCTCCTCATTATGTTCACTGTCACTACTTTAAGATGATGTTTTATTTAAAAAAGAAATATTTTAATGACAGCCGAACTTAAATTAAAACTTAAATAAATATCGTAAGTTCTCACTTAAATCTTAATACACACGAAAATGACAATAAAATGGTTTCTCCTCTACCGCGTATGATGCATCGACTCATAGCAAATTTAAAATCACGTCGAAATTTTTAAAATAATAAATATTCGTTTTTACTATTTTTAAATACTAAATTTAAATTAAAGTATTTTTCTTTCCTAAGTGTAGAATAACACTTTAAAAAGTAAAAATATTTAATAAATAGTACATATACTCTCTTGCCAAACGATAATTTTAAACTAATTCTCTTAGGGTAGCGAAAATTTGTAAAAATCTCCCTACAGAAATTCTAACAACATAAATAAGTTGTAACTAGCATATAAGAATTTCAGCGGAGCTTGGTGAGAACGAATGGCTTAGTTGGTCAGAGCGCATGGATGGTTTTCAAGAGGCGCGGGTTCAAACCCTGCTTCGTTCAAATTTTTATACGTTTATAAATTTAGTAATAAACTACTACTTTCTGATAATGTACAAATACCCTTTTTCTACTAATTTTAATACAGCAATTTAATTTAAATCTGTCATATAATCTATCACAATGAACAACTTTAGATAAGCCTTAATTTTATTGTTTATTGTACTAACTTATGTTTCTTTACCAGATATTCCATATTTTTATTTTTTATGACAACAAAGAATATCAGTCAAGCTGCACATCTTTAGTTAATGCTATATTTTATTATTTCTTATAGTTTAGCTGGGCCGTCATGATTGTTCATGGAATGCTCCGTATCTTCGTGTTTAGTATGTCAATGTAAAATGCTCATCACGCTCAAAAACTTTTGTTAAAATATCATTTCATTATTACTTATACCTTGGCTGGACCGTTATGATTGTTCATGGGATGTTCCATATCTTCGTTTTTAATATGTCAATGTAATATGCCACACAATGCCACATTCACCATGCTCAAAAACATTATTTCATAATTTCTTATACTTTTTTAACAGCTGGACTGTTATGATGTTCCAGATGTTTGATTTTAATATGTCAATGCAAAATGCTCACCACGCTTAACAACATTTATTAAGAGAGTATCTCAATATTTCTTATAGTTTAACTGGACTGATAAGGTTATACATCAGATATTCCACATCTTTAATTTTAATATACAATTGGAAAATGCTCATTACCCTCTACAACTTTTGTTATGAATGTATTTAATTATTTCTTATAATTTATCTGGACCCCTGCTGTTCTGCATCAGGTGTGGAAGTATTCGAAACAAAATATAGCCTACGTCCTGCCCAGACCTAATAACTATACAACTAAAAAAAATCGTTAAAAACGGTCCAGTATATTAAAAGATGTTAAAATTTTAAAATTTGTAGATTCGTGCTCTATTACTCATTTTAAGCCCCCATAAATATTTTTTCGTAAATAGATTCAAGGTACGACTTTTTTACTTTATTCTAGTGTTTTATTATATTATTAATTATGAAATTATACTATACTTTGTGTTGTAAGTTTGTATATTTTATTTTCTTTTTTTTCAGCTTCACACTGTATCCCGCACATAGCAGAGTAGGCAGAGGGAACATGGAAACCTAGTTATAAGACACTCCGTTCCACTTCAGTTCATTTTTTCGCTTTGGTAACAAGATAGCGCGGCGTTGAGTCCCGCCACTCAACTTCCACCTGTCGTGCCACAGAGGCACATTCGTTCGACTGCAAACGCGACAAGTTGTGAATTCGATACCCACTCGAAGAAATAAAGTTCCGCCACTCAACACACAATGCTTTAAATTTTGCAAAGTAGGGAACCGAACGGAGTGTTTTAAGACTAAGTTCCCAAGTTCCCTCTTTCTACCATACCATGTGCGGCATATAGCGAGAAGCTGAAAAAAAAATATTACTGTGATTATGTATATATAACTTTGATGTTGCTTGACTAATCAACAACGAAACTACATTATTAGCAAATCAAAATAAATTATCTTTTTAAAATTATGTTGTTACGTTATTCTATTAGGAATAAATGTTGATAAAACCCTTCAAACCGTCTTAATTAACTGTAAATTCAATACGGAGAACAAAACATGTTATATTATTATGTTGTAAACTAGAGATACATATTAGGGTCGGTAGTGACGAGTTAACTGATTTTGCGTACGTAAATACCTTGTAACATAAATAAATTTAAACAGGCGTATAAAAAAAGAAAATAGTTATGTACAAAATGAAAAAGCATGTAGTCGTAAGAGCGATTTTGAAAAGGTGTAGGTTCAAATCCCGCTACGTTAAAATAAGAAAGCATAAACGTGAAGCATTAATAATAAAGCAATCCAAAATAAAAACAAGCCTACAATTTACATACATTATATCTATGTATACTTATAATAAATTTATAAATGATTATTGTCTGTACATGGAAGACATATTTAAAAAAAAATTACGAGTGTATGGGTTTCATGTCTATTTATCTGTTTGTTTGTGCGTTTGTATGCGCTAATCCCAGAAACACCTAATTGGATTTAATTGCAGTATTCACTATTACACTATGGCACCCTCCACTTAACATTTAGAGATTGTTTTATTTAAATGGCTTATTTATTTTATAATGAATAAAATACGACAATGAAAAATATTAAAGTCGACCAAGTTATTACAATTTTTTTATTAATTTACCTGAAATTTTAATTTTTATTATATAGATATTGTCTTAAGAATATAATGAACGCTATAATGGAAGACCCATACCATACCAAAAGTGATAACGTCATTAGAACAAGAAAGAAGTTAAAATTAGTAAATAAAATAGTGTAACGCCTGCCAGCGGGCGAAGCCGCGGGAAGGACGCTAGTACTAAATAAAGCAAATTGCCGCCTAAATAAATCTATAGCGTCGAAAAAGTCTTTGATGCTAAACAAATATACAATAATGTTGATTAAATAATAAATCCCTAAAAACAGCAAAAGAAAAGAAAATATTTTATTTTACAAAAGAAAATCAACAACAGCAATAACAAATAGCCTTGAGTCAGACTTCAATGTAATAGAATTTACTTGAAAATTAAATATATATATTGGATAGATGTAAATTGATCTCGTTCTAAGAAAATCTACTGAATTCAGTTCAGTAGATTTATATATAGATAGACAAGATATTCTGTGTTGGAAAATATGTATTTCTTCTTTTCAGCTTCACGCTGTATTCAGCACTAGGTTCCCGAATTCCCTTATAGTGTAGGCAGAGGAAATTCGGGAACCTAGTGTTAAGACACTCCGTTCCGTTCCCCACTTTCAGCTGAATTTGAGATATTGCGTGTTGAGTAACAGAACTCAATGCCGCGCTTTGCTTTGTTGCCAGAGAGAAGAAATAACAACATTAAATATTTAATTTGAAAATATTTGTTTTCATTTCAGTGAGGATCGAACCCACAATCTATCGCGTTTACAGTCACACGCTCGTCCCAACAGGCCTTTGAATTAATAAATTAATGCTATTCTTGTCCTCTGAATCCGTAACTGTGTGGTTATGTAGGAACATCATTTCACATTTACCTATCGTGGAAGATAAAGTGCGGGGTTGATTTTCGGTAAATTATAAAACTGCTAATCGTGGATTAAAACTATTCAATTTTGAATAATCATTATTATTGGTCGCATTGTTATATGCATTTGAAACTTGTCATGGCGCAGAAGACAACGTACGATTGTAAATACCACAGGTTTGGGTCCGATGAAATGAAATATATAATATTTTATTGATTTTAAACGGTGTTTCGAGATGAAATGTATAAATTTAATATTACAGAAGTATTTTCCAATATAACCCCTTTTTAACTAGGTATTAGTTTAAATCCATTTTTTTTCAATATTTTATAAGCGTATTTCCTTGGAAGAAATTAAATGAAGCCCCTAATTGTATTCTGATGGATACATTCAGTCGAAATAATTTATATTATAATTCCTAATGAAACAGCCGCTCTCAGAACTGATTGCTTGATTTTATTCGTAATTTGTTATCGTAGTCTTCATATTATTTAATAAGTTTATTATATATTTATAGTTTTAATATAATTTCTAGTACTTCTTGTATTATTGAGGCAAATCGTGTGTGATTGTAAACGACACGTTGTGGGTTCAAACCCCACTCGTTTTTATTTGTGTTATGTTTTCATTTCTTAGCTCTAGTAACCATCACTCCAAACGCAATGCGTCAAATTCGGCGGAAAGTGGGGACGGAAGTGAGCTTAAAAATAAAAATTATAGATATTTTATATTTTATGAGGCCTGTCGTGGCACAGCGGTACAAGCGTGTGACTCAATTTTCAATTTAAATATTTAATGTTTTCACTTCTTCTCTCTAATAATAAGGCAAAACGCGGTTTCGCCACTCAACACGCAATGCCTCAAATTCGGTGACACTAGGTTGAGAACCGTTCCGTTCCATCTGCTTACTCTGCCATCTGCGAAATATAGCGTGAAGCTGATAAGATAAAATAAGATATATTTTATGATTTGTTAGTACTTAAGTTCTCGTATGAATACTAAAAAAATAGCTTAAAGCCTTTTCTCATATAGCAGGGAAAATAGGGAAAACCTAGTAGGTATTAAGACTCTCCGGTTCCTTCTAAACTGATCAATTATCGAGACATTGCGTGTTGCTTTATGAAACTTTACGCCATGCTTTGTCTTAAAAAATAAAGTATAGAAAAAAAAATCTCCAAAATAAATTTTCGGAGTACAGATCGAATCTATAACTATCACGTTTACAGTCAGACGCTGACCCTCTACACGACAATGGTCTCAACAAATCACTCCTTATAACACAATAAATCATTTCATGACGTTAAAAAAAAGGGTTTTAAAATTAAATTTTACTCAAATACACCTTTATACGTGGTTCCCTTTCACTGTAAAGCTTAACGGATTCAATACGCTATACACAATAGAATGTTGAAGTACATTTTTGAGACGTTCTAAGTTCACGCATTAAATAATGGTGGATTGTTAACTCAGTTACATATTGTATTGCTTTAAGTGGGGTTGGCTTTACTTTTGTTAAACTTATTGCAAAATATTAAATATTAATTTGTTTATTACTAGCTTTCATAATAAAGCTGCATATACCAACCGCACATGGCAGGGTAGGCCGAGGGAACTTGGGAACCTAGTGTTAAGACACTCGGTTTCGTTCTCCACTTTCAGCCGAATTTGAAGGCATTGCGTGTTGATTAGCGAAATTCAACGCCTCACATTTATTTGTTATCAGAGAGAAGAAATTAACTGAACTTGTTTAGTGTGTCTTAAAGTGTCTTGTTTATTAAACAAAACAAAACCGTAATCATTTACTAAGAATTTAAAATTGCATTAAAAACTTATCAATAAATTTATAAAAATATCAATTATATAAAATATAATGTTGTATGCGAGTATACATAAATAAATATATAAAAATATCGTGCATCGGAACATTATAAAGTCATTCTACAGATCCCTTAGCTGTTAAATTTAACTTTGAAACTGCCAGTTTTACGAAACTAAAAGAGTTCTTCTATTAGCCTTTACGATCCGATCCTGTTTGTAGAGACGTTTTGTTTTATCGATATTTGTATTTATAAAAATAAAAACATACAAGAGCATATACGTTGATAGATGGGAACGTACCGTCAGAACGCTAGGACGCCCTTGAAGAGGCGCGGGTTCAAATCCCGCTACGTATAAAATTTTATAAGTTTACTAAAAAAGTACTCAGACAAATTTATGTGGTAACGCAGAATCTTACTACGTACGAGAAGGTTGCTGGTTTCATCTGAACTAAATGAGTTACCTTTATGTCTTTTCAATGTAGGTAAGTTAAGGGGATTACCTACGCTGCTTTTTACGGGATACAGTATAAGGTATTAATATATATATATATATATATATATATATATATATATATATATATATATATATATATATATATATATATATATATATATATATATATATATATATATATATATATATATATATATATAT
>DWMZ01000522.1:0-21850 GCA_018249855.1 Eueides tales michaeli | reverse complement strand
AGACATTGCCTATGAAGTAGCGGAAGTCAATATCACGCTTGGCCTCGTTACTAGATGTAGAAAAAAAAATGAAATATTTCATTTTCCCTGAATATAATCGAAGGTACTGCTGTTGCGTTACAGTCGCCCACTTAAGCCCACGCCACGACGGCCACAAAGTAATAAGTACTTAATATTACAGTAATTAATCATTTCATTAACGAGCCAGTTCAACCAACAAAATATCAACACGCATATTGTGTATGAAGAATGTGAGAAATAGTGCTGTTCCATTCACATCAAGTGGCTTTTCAAGTTTTTCATTAGCGAGCACAATATGCCACCTCGGGCGTTATGAACTTAACTCGCTCGTAAATATTTGTCGCGATATTATTGTAAGTAATATGTTAAAATGAAAGCTATTATATGAGTTTTTACAGAAAATATTTTGGTTTATTTTTAGTTTTACGCTGTATACTAGATTAAGCAGGGTAGGTAGATGGAACGGGGGAACCAATAGTTACGACACTCCAATCCCATTAATATTCATTCATTACCTAATTTCCACCAAATATTGAAGGTATTGCATGTTGAAAGGAATTCAACGCCACGCTTTGTCTCGTTACCAGAGCGAGGAAATGAAAATGTTAAATATTTGACTTCCTCGAGTGGAGATGGAATCCTCAATCTGTAGTGTTTACAGTTACAAGATTAGCTTCAAATTTAGAATAGATAAATACCGGATTGTGGTAAGAGAATATTTGCTGTTCATATATTTTTTACTCGAGATGTGTCGTCGGCCACTTGACGTCTGACTGTGGAGCTGATGTTTGCGGTTCGATTTGCACTCAGGGAAATAATTAATTATATTTACATTTTTTTTTAAATATTCCACTGCAGTCTCAGACTAGATATGGCTCAGGATGTTATGATAATTAGCAAGGTAAGGTAGAAACTAGTTTCCGTCTGGCATTCTTTCAAGATGAACTAAAGCGGAAAAAGTTATTTTTTACGAAATACAAAAACTGCGATTTTTTATACCAAAATTACTAGTGTAGTTAATAACTGTTAAAAGAACTTAAAACTAATAAATACTAGTTTAAATTATACTATTATATTAACTGTTATATTAATATTTCTTAAGCAAAATAAATATTTTGCTTAAGAAATATTATTATAACAGATAGTGGTACAAAAAAATATTATTAAAAACGGGAAATTACAAAAACATCTATGCATAAAAGTAAAATCCACGACCATAAGCTTTACACGGTATATGACAAAGTAGTCACAGGGAACTTGGGAACCTAGCGTTAAGACAAACCGTTCTTATTAAAACACAAATTCCATTTCCATTTCATTAATTTGGCACTAAAATTGGGCTGGTTCATCAGATCCGATTTGATTATATAAAAATGTACACAGAAATATACATATATATATAAAGGTAAATTCTTACTATTACATTGGATGTTTTATTGGATTCGAGCTTGTGACGCAACATCCTAATATAAGTTAGTACGCAAGCAACAAGCTAGGACCCCATTCAATATTGTCCTTAATCCTATTTGCCTTTATGTAAAACGGAGATTGCTTTGTCCCCCTCCATACATGTACATTCAGCTATTCTCGACGAAAGTCCATCTGATAGGAACGATAGTGATTTCCTGCGATCTGTCGTACGATCTAAAACGTACTTTATATAGAGTTGACATAGCTGCAGCTAATAAAATACTTCATTTGAAAGTTTTAAGTTCAGTTGGCGACATATTGTTTAAATACGATGTTTGTAAACCCAAATAATACTTAGTAAAAGTTGAATACCAATATTGTACATAATACAGATTGGGCAATTAAATAAAAAACATAAAAAACGGTATAGTTCAGCAAAGAAAGAATATATTTATATTAAAGAAAACAAATGGGAAAATAATAATATTTTTTAAAAAATAACGTTGATGAAATGCTTGCCATCTAATTAAACACACTCCTCCAAATTACTTCTCAAATTCGTGGAAACTCGATAAAGAAGTACCCCTTGTCGTCCTCGTAAACCTACAATGATGATAATTTCATCATTGTAGGTTTACGAGGAACGGAACCATCATTAGGCGAATTTGACTCGCACTTGGTCCACTTTTTATTTATTTATTTTTTTATTTATTTATTTATTTATTTATTTATTTATTTATTCATTCATTCATTCATTCATTTATTCATTCATTCATCCATTCATTCATTCATTCATTCATTCATTCATTCATTCATTCATTCATTCATTCATTCATTCATTCATTCATTTATTTATTATAATCACCAACACAGCATACACTAATAATTTAAGTAGAAAAACACTTATCCTAAAATTTATATCCAAGTGCCGCCGCAATTATAGGCGATGACGACAAGCATATATACACCTACAATAATACTATTATTAATACATTAAGATAATATTTCTAATAAATATAAAAAACCAAAATATACATTGAAAGAAAAAAAAAGAATAATATTACAATTGAAAACAAATATTATAAATAAACATATAATAAAAAACATGAGTGGTCATTTGGATCTTAGAGTTGTTAAATTTTGCAAATTTAACAACTCTAAGATTGTTGCAAATTTTAATGAGACTCAGCAATTTGATGACGAGGTGGGCAAATCGACTGTGAGTACTTTTAATTAATACGATAAATACTAAAAAGACTTAAAAAACTAAAAAGACTGAAATGCCACCAAAAACATTTCATGTAAAATGTTGCCAAGACGACCACATAAGGATTGCCCTGCGAAAAATATATCAGATCTCATTTAGAGCCAATCTGAAACTGAATCTAAACGGCCTAACTCTACCGACTCAAGCTTCACAAATTCTACATATCAGTAAAAAGGTATGGCTTGGCTGTTTCGATACTTACTTCAAAAACTAAATATTCACATCACCTGCACGACGGTAGGGAAACGGCGAAGCTATACATTTATTTTTTCGCTTGGCAAACTTTATGCGGTCGTCTTGGCAACATTTTACATGAAAAGTTTTTGGTGGGATATGTAATTACGAATTTTAAAGATTCAAACTTTGCGGGAGACAATTATTTTTTCTTTTAATAATATTTTCATCTTTCACTCTCTCTACTTAATAGGTTCACTTTTTTACTAAATCTTATTTATTATAAGTCTATATCTTAACGTCAGGTTCCAGGGATCCCTCTGCCTATCCTGATAAGTGAGAAAAATTGCGTGAAATTAACGAAAATATGGAAAGAATGAGAAGATAATAATAAATAAAAAGAGAAATAGAAGAAAAATTTAGTACCTATTGCGCGTCGAGTCGGCGAACTCTACGCTATGCTCTGCTTGTTACCAGAGAAGAAATGAAAATATATAATATTTTGTTCGAAAATCTTAAATATTTCATTTCTTGGAGTAGGGATGGAACCCACAACCTGTCACTATAACAGTCACACATTTGTCAGAAATAACCCATATAATGATGAATATATTTTTCAGCTTTACGCTGTACTCCGCATATGACAGAGGGAACTCTTAATGAAAGCATTTTCATTCTACATTTCCCGTCGAATTTGACGCAGTGTTAATTTGCGGAATTCAACGTCGCACGTCGTTATCAGAGCGATGAAATTAAAGAAAAATCTTTGAGTGAAAATATAATCTACAATCTGACGCTTTTAAAATAAATGTTCTTTAAGAAAAGCTAAAAAAAACGTGTATTGCAAACAAATTTATCACCCAGAGATAGTGTTTGCTGGTGTGATTAAATTAATTAAATTAATTAATGTCCTCGTTAACAGTTTCATTTTAACGAGTGTGAATAACAGCTTTAGTTAATATAAATGTATTGTTATACAAACGCTGTGACCAAATGAAAATTTTATATATAAACATTATTATTGCACTCTATGTAGCTTGAGGGTGTAGTAATAAATTATTGGTTGTACACAAGTAATAAAAAGAAAGCAGATTAATGTTGCTATGGGATTCAATACCGTTTCTATAAAGTATAGATATACTATATAATTGGGGTATATTGAGCTTGATGCGGCGTTAAGTTTGGCGGCCCATTATACACAATAACGAAAAAAGTGTTCTATGGACACTTTTCTGTTTTATATAAAGATCTCTTACCAGCTCTACTTGAACTTACCTATGCTACTTTCCTGTACTCATATTTTTAGCCTTTTTAAACACCAATGCAAAAAGTTGTAATTTGCACTTTGTCTGTCTTTGTTTTTCTGTGGAACCACAGTTCTAGAATAAATAAATCAATTTGCATACAATTTTTTCCATATAAAAGAGGTTCCCATTCAAAACGTTTCAAAGAAGCAAAAAAAAACGCAATATCACATTGCACATACTAACATGACAACTAATCCACCATAACGTCTACTCAAACGTTGAAGTAGCGGATTTAATATAAAAAATCCCGGCAAAACGTAATTCACTGAAAACGAGTATTGAATGCGTCGACCTATTACCCGCCGAGGGCGATGTGGAAATCTGATTCATTTCGCATTTAAAATAGCGCTATATCTAATGGAAAATAGTGAATTTAACGTTCAAGCAAATTTTGTGGATTAATTAGGCTATTTTGAGTCGTGGTCTTTTTCTCTATTCACTCTCTGTGTAGAATGTATATTCATATTTATTTTAGTTTCACTCTGTATTTTTTTTAAAAGAATAATTCAAAACACTGCATTCCCCACTTCTCGAACATATTTTTACGTGTTGTGTTTCATTGTTTAACGTTTGTTTTTGTCTTGTAGTCTGAGGCGAGGAAAATGTAAATAATTCATTCCGACGAGAGGGAATTAAACCCACTACTGTTATTTAATAGTCAGATGCTGTGCCGTTGTACCACAATAGGCTACGTAACGATTCTCATTTACTTAGTACAATTATTAAAAAAATATTGCATTTTCAACTAAAAATCTCTTACTAGAACATTTTACATTACGATAAAGAATTGTATGGAAATCACTTTGAAATGTTGTGAGGTATGAATCCTTTGAAAGTATCGTTTAATGGATTCAGCAATCAATGATTACAGTATTTTATCTATATAGAACAGCGAAGAACTTTGATAAAGCATGACGATATTAATTCTGTATAGTTCTTTAATATACTTATAGAATACCCTTATACCCTTCTTACTTAATACCCTTCCTTGTGGACTATGTTTATTTAAGATTGTAAAATATGAATTACTATTAAGGATCACGAAAAATGGAGAACGGCGAAAGCGGAAAGTGGAGAACGGAGTGTCTAACAGTAGTTCCCCATGAGTTTCCCTGCTGAACGCGAGAGTAAAGGAACAAACACGTACTTTTATAAAAAACTAACCGTGTTTTATTTATTAGTTATCTAACTTAATTTAAGTTAAAATCATTGCAAATTTTAGGTTCTTTATCAGTTACGTGATTTTTTTTTAAATATTTTTTTTAGCTTCACGCTGTATCATGACGCAAAAGGTAGGGTAGGCAGAGGGAACCCGGGAACCTAGTGTTAATTAGTTTTCTTAAATATGCTTAGAAAATCTTAAAATAGCTTATACTACTTAATTTAAAAACGTATAAAAAAATTGAACGAAGCAGGATTTTTATACGTTTTTAAATTTAGAAGTATTTTTCTTTCCTAAGTGTGGAATAACACTTTTTTACTGAAGTAGAAGCTTGAAGATAGTAAAAATTAATTAAATTCCCGTTCGACGACCGTCTTTCCACTCACTGTAGACAATAAACTTGCAAAAAAAGACAATTCAATTTGATAAAGTGTTTGCGATTTCAAAATTTAGAAGTACTGTCTATTTGCCGTTTATTTGCTTGGAATATTTTGCACCTATAAAATTTTACTAGTATACTTATGTCCGTTTTTTGTTAAGCACATGGTTGTGGGTTCGTTGCAAGTCGTGGGATTAAATTTTGTACCCTGAGTTAAAATGATAGGATAACGCTGCGTTGAGTTCTACTAACCTGTTTTTTATAGCTTTAAATTGTATCAGCTTCACGCTGTATCCCGCACGTAGCACGGCAGAAGGAACTTAGAAATCAAGTGTCAAGACTCTACATTTCGTTTCATATTTACACCGACATTGAGGCATTGTGTATTGAGGGGTGGAAATCAACGCCGAGATTTGCCTTGTTACCAGAGCAGAAAATAAACACATTAAATATTTTATTTCAAAATAGTAATATTTCATTTACAAAATTAAAATCACGTAACTAATAAAGAACCTAAAATTTGCAATGATTTTAACTTAAATTAAGTTAGGTAACTAATAAATAAAACACGATTAATTTTTTATAAAAGTACGTGTTTTTTCCGTTAACTATTTTAAATAAACATAGTCCACAAAGAAGGGAAAGAACTATACAGAATTAATATCGTCATACTTTATCAAAGTTCTTCGCTGTTCTATATAGATAAAATACTGTAATCATTGATTGCTGAATCCATTAAACGATACTTTCAAAGGATTCATACCTCACGACATTTCAAAGTGATTTCCATACAATTCTTTATCGTAATGTAAAATGTTCTAGTAAGAGATTTTTAGTTGAAAATGAATGTTTCATTGAAATATTTTTTTAATAATTGTACTAAGTAAATGAGAGTGAGTAGAAAAAAAAGACCACGACTGAAAATAACCTAATTAATGCACAAAGTTTGCTTGAACGTTAAATTCACTATTTTCCATTAGATATAGCGCTATTTTAAATGCGAAATGAATCAGATTTCCACATCGCCCTCGGCGGGTAATGGGTCGACGCATTTAATACTCGTTTTCAGTGAATTACGTTTTGCCGGGATTTTTTATATTAAATCCGCTACTTCAACGTTTGAGTAGACGTTATGGTGGATTAGTTGTCATGCTAGTATGTGCAATGTCATATTGCGTTGTTTTTTGTGTCGTTGAACTGTTTTGAATGGGAACGTCTTTTATATGGAAAAAACCGCATGCAAATTTATTTATACTAGAACTGTGGTTCCACAGAAAAACACAGTCAGCCAGATATATAGACAGAGATATAGACAAACATACAGACACACAGACATACAAATGCAAATTATAACTTCTTGAATTGGTGTTTAGAAAGACTTAAAATATGAGTACAGGATAATAATATAGGTAAGTTCAAGTAGAGCTGGTAGAAGATAAACGAAAAGAGATCTTTATATAAAACAGAAAAGTGTCAATAGAACACTGTTTTTCATTATGGTATAAAATGGGCCGCGTAAAATATCGCCACGTCCAGCCCAGTATACCCTAATAATATATTATATATATACTTTATATAAACGGTATTGAATTCCATAGTTGCATTAATGTGCTTTCGTTTTATTACTTGTGTACTACCTGTTCTACTAAATAATTTATTACTATACCCTCAAGCTACATAGAGTGCAATAATAATGTTTATATATAGAATTTTCATCTGGTCACAGCGTCCGTATAACAATACATTTATTTTAACAAATGTTGTTATTCACACTCGTTAAAAGGAAACTGTTAACGACGACATCTAAACTTTAGTAGTTAACCAGACCGAGCTTTTGCTTATAAAATATTTTTATTTCTCATTTTTCTGCCCATTTTTGTAAATCTGAATAAACCTTTGAAAACATTAACTTAGTAGAGCTTGAGAGATAACATGATGCTATTGTTTGTTACATTAAGATAAAATAGGATAAAAATTGTTAATTGCACACTTGATAAGATACACAAAAGTAATTTGTAAACATAAAATGCACAAAGGCGGCCTCTTAGAGATATATTTTTTATGATTTGTATTAGCATATCAAACAAATGAAAAAAGAAACCGAAAATATTTACTCCTCAAGAGAGATTGTTTTCTGCCAACCACGGCGCAACCACAGCCTTAAACTTATATACAAAAATTTGCTATAAATTTCTGAGATAATATTTCCATTTTGAAGTATATCCAATTAGACATTATGACAATCTCGTTAAGTGTCGTCGCACGCCGCCTGTAGCGGCCGCGTCGTAATTGCAGGAATGTTTGATTTTAATCACACCAGCAAACACAATCTCTGGATGATAAATTCGGAATATTCGTTTTTTTTTTCATCTGTAGTTAACGAAAATTAAATAAATCAGATTGTAGGTTCGATTTCCACTTAAAGAAATAATTATTTTTTTTTATCTTCATCGCTCTGATAACGACGTGTGGCGTTAAAATCGCGCACGCGCAGGCGCGGATAATGGAGAATGAAGATGCTTTCATTAAGAATTCCAAAGTTCCCTCAAGTTTCCTAGATCCTCAATCTTCTCTCTCACTTTAACTAAGGGTTACAGACCCAGCATCACATCATATACCTCACAATGTCAACATTATATGAAGCGATTATGCTCGTTGGAGTTTTGAATTTTGTTCATGTGGGTGTATCTTTATGTAAACATTACTTATTAACGGTGGGAAAATATGCGTAATTATTTTAACAATATGAAGATATTGGTTTCTGAATTTATTATGGTAGGAAATACTTTAGAGGATTGTAGTAGAGGCCGGCTGTGGCGGAGGGACACAAACGGGTGGTGGTATGTCTTTTATTATATTTAACTATTCTTAGCTTCACGTAGCGCAGGGACGCGATAGGTTGTGGGCTTGAAATATTTAATATTCTTATTTCTTCTCTCTGGTAATAAGGCATAGCGCGGTGTTGAGTACCGCCACTTAAAACGCAATGTCTCAAATTTGGCAGAGCGCGGTAAACAAAACGAAGTGTCTTCACACTGTATACCCAAGCTCCTTTTGTCTGTTCTGCCATGTTCGTGATACAATGAAGCTGAGAGTATGACTTCACACTTTGTCTCGCCTAGAGCAGTGTATGAGGAAAGAACCTATTGCTAAGAAACAACGGTCACCAATTTCCGGTATGTTTTAGAGATATTGAGTGCTTGGTAACTCAACGTTCTACTTTGTCTTCTAACTATATCTATGAAACAAAGATAATTTATTCGCTATAGTACAAATGTAATCAAGTCCAAAGCTACTATCACTTGTTATCCCACTTTTATAGATGGCTATTTTTAAAAATTTTACCCTATAGTTATACTTAGGTATAGTTAGCCAGTTAGGTTAGTACCCTTGAACGTCATTCCATAATTTATGCAACGTTCAGATATTTAATGCATTTCGCTAGTACTCTAATATTTTTTTTATCTTTCTTGTTTTTTGTTTTGTTTTTTGGATTTACTTGGTTTTCAAGGTCCTATATACCACGATAAAACACTCTCTCTTAAATCCACCCCGGATTTAAGATAGAGTGTTATAGCCATATAAGTAAGATAATATATAAAACATACGAAATCATAAAGATTGTAGATATGGTGATGGAATGGTTTCTGGACGTTGGTCGTGGATTCAATTTATATTAGGGGGATGAAAAACGTTCAGTTTTTCTCTCTGGCGGCGAAATTCAACGCTGCGCTGGAATAATGTCTCTAAACTTGGTCCTATAATAGAAATTTAAAGTGAATAGAAAGAGATACTGTGTGATGTAAAATAATATTTATAAGTCAAATATTATTTTATTTTTATTCAAGAAAGTGGCAAAATCCATAACCATCTATCACCGGATGTGACAATAATATATAGAACTGTCAATATGGCGTCGCAGTCAATACTGCTTACTCAATTTGATTTATAGATCAAGCATATATATATATATATATATATATATATATATATATATATATATATATATATATATATATATATATATATATATATATATATATATATATATATATATATATATATATATATATATGGTCCTCCTTCCAAATGATTAGAGGCCGGTACAGCGTCTTACGCTATGACGTTGACGCCATGGTTGCGGCTTCGATTCTCTTCGAGAGAAAGTGATTGTTGTGATTTTGATCTCCAATTGAATAAATGATATGGTAACAATTCCTCATTCTGAAAACATATGTTATTTTAAATTTGGTCGGAGTACTTTAATACAAGTTTGCCTATATCCACCCTTCTAGCTTACTGCCATAGTCGCTATGACAATCGCGACTACTACACTGTGAGTTAGTGTCTATCTATTTTATTTTAAAACATTTTGTTCAAAGAAATAAGAAATAAGTATGTTATATACACGAAGGGATTAATCATTTTCATTTGCCGGCCAGTTACATGACAGTGCGGCGTTGAGTTCCGCGCCTTATCACGTTATGGCTCGAATATTGCACCGTCGTTCGTGAAGAACGTTTATTAACGCTGGATTACATCTGCCTACTATCATCTTTTATCTATCTTGACTCACTAATTTATGAAAGCGATCTATATACAGACTAAAGTATCGAAAGAAAAATATTAGGAAGTTATTGATATTCTTGGTCACATTCCCAACAATTTGCGTAACCTTTACGTTCTATATTCATCCTTGTACCTAACCTATAAAAGCTACGCAGTAGAGCTGTCTTCTGCTGGGAATGGGTATATAAAAAGGGTAAATTTAAGTTTATGTGACCCTTTTTATAGTAAGTTTTACTGATTCGCACTTTTCTACAATCAAACTTATAGAACTACCCTCCTTCATGCCGAGCGTAATCAAGGCCGATATTGCCTATTAAACTAGTTTAAGCTTACTGAAAAATTACTTTTTACACATCTGCACCTAAATTTATGAAATGTCTTCTCTCGTAGAAAACCAAGTATGTTATAAGTGTATTTTATTGATATACGTGTATTATGTACGAGTTTTGTCGTGGCGCATGGCACAGGCATGTCACTGTAAACGCGACAGGTCATGGGTTCAACCCCCGCTCCAGGAAATGAAATATTTAATATTTTAATTTAACCAAATTTTATTTTAACCAAAACCCCTTTTGTGTTACATTAATATTTTTAATATTCTACTTTTGTTATTTATATTTAAATATGGATATGCATTAATGGCAAAAGCTCTTGCGCCACGACGACTCAAACTACTAAGAACTTAATATTATAGTAATTAACCACATCATCAACGGACCAATCCAACCTACAAAATATCAACACGCATATTGTGTATGAAGAATATGAGTAATAATGCTGTTCCATTCATATCACTTGGCTTTTCAAGTTTTTCATTAGCGAGCACAATATGCCTCCTCGGGCGTTATGAACTTGAATTGCTCGTAAATCTTTGTCCTGATATTATTGTAATGTGTTAAAATAAAAACCATTATGTGGTTTTTCTTATATAATAGAAAATCTTTTTATTTAGTTCTTAGCTTCACACTCTATCACGCTTTTATAAGCACATCATAGGTAGAGAGAACGTGGTAACCTATTTATAAGACACTCCGTTCCCATTAACACTCTTCCGTTCTGTACTTTCCGCTAAATATTAAAGACATTGCCATAACATGTTGAATGGTGTTACTCAAAGTCGCGCTTTGTCTCGTTTCCAGAGGGAGGATATGAAAATGTTTTATATTTAACTTCCTCGGGTGGAGATGGAACCTACAATCTTACATATGTATAGTTACAGGCTAGTACCCCTGTAGGACGATTAACCTCAAAAATCTTGAATAGATCTATATCGGGTTGTGGAAATAGAAAATGTGCTTTTCGTAGATTTTTTTATTCAAGATGTATCGTCGGGCAGTTGACGTTTGATTTTGAAGGCAATGGTCACGGTTCTATTTACACTCGGAAAATAATTAGATTTAGATATTTTATAAACTACCCCACTGCGATGTTGCAGTTGTCTCCTACGGCGGACGGACGGCGTTATGATCCACACAGGATGCAATATGCAGCATTAAAGTAAAGATGAAACGAATGTTACAGTAGTTTCCGTGTGCCTTTATTACTAGAAAAGAAAAGCATTTAAGGTGATTTTTAAGAAATACAAAAAGCTGCATTTTTATGCAACAACTACGAATATAGGTGTTATCTGTTGAAAGAATTTTAATTTTTACTAAGAAATATTTTTATAAATAAAATACCTAATTACCAAAATATAATCCACGACCATAAGCTTCACGCTGTAACCTACACATAGCTGGGTAGGTAGAGAGAACTTGGGAACCTAGTGTTAAGACACTCCGTTCATAATTAGACATTCCAATTCCATTTCAATTTCATCAATGTTTCACTAAAATTTGGCTGGTTCATCAGATCAGATATTTTCAATTATTTTAAAATATATACGCAAAAATAACTTCTGATTATTACATTCAATATTAGATTGAATTCAAACTTGTACCCTGACATCCTAACACAAGCACATACACAGGCAACAAGCTAGTACCCCATTCATTGTCACTCTTAATCCTGTTTGCCTTTATGTAAAACGGAAATTACTTTGTCCCCTTCCATACAAAAACATTCAGCTATTCTCGTCGAAAGTCCATCTGATGGAAACGATAGTGATTTCCTGTTATCTGTCGTACGTTCTAGAACATACTTTATATAGCGTTGACCCAGTTGAAGTTAGTAAAACACTTCATTCGATACTTTTAAGGGCAGTTGGCATCATATTGTTTTAAATATGATGTTTGTAAACTCAAATTTACTTAAATATATTTAGTTAAAGTTGAATGCCTAATTATGATTATTATTATAATACATAATTATGATTCTTATGAGACCGTCTGCTCTTGAGGCCTGTCGTGGCGTAGCGGCACGAGCGTGTGGCTGTAACCGACAGGTTCTGGGTTCGATTCCCAGTCGAGGAAATGAAATATTTAATATTTTCAATTTAAATATTTAATGTTTCTTTTGTTCGCTCTGGTTATAAGACAAAAGCGCGGCGTTGAGTTCCGCCACTCAACACGCAATGCCTCAAATTCGGCGGAAAGTGGAAAACGGAAGTGGAACGGAGTGTCTTTACACTAGGTTTCCGGGTTCCCTCTGCCTGCCCTGTCTTGTGCGGGATACAGCGTGAAGCTATAAAAAAAATGAGACCATCTTAGCGGTTTGTTGTCTAGTAAACGTGATGGTTGTAGGTTCAGTTCTTACTTAAGGAAATGAATACGTTCCATGATTTTTTCCGGAAACAAGACAAAGCGCGGCGGTGAGATATGCCAATCAACACAATGTTTCAAATTCAAATCGTAACAGAGAATTTTATCTACGTATTGTTCTATATGTGAGATACAGCGTGATACATTTTTGTATAGTATTCAATGGTCAAAGTTTTGTCTTATTACCAGAGCAAAGGAAAAAAATGAATATAATCACAAAAAAACACTTCGCGGTGTGGGACCATAAGTATCGAAGCGTCTACAATAAGACACTGTCGCAACAGCATGATTGTTTCTTCCGTTTCTTTTTTTTCTCATTCTGTATCGCACACGCAACAGGCAGGGAATCTAGGAACTTAGCATTACGATTTGTCCGTTTCCATTAACACACTTTTCCTTTTCAAAGAAAAAACTATAGAAAAATATATTAAAACTTTATACTATAGATAAATATATATTTCACGTAATTTTCCCTACAGATAAATGCCAGTGTGATCTATCTATACAAAATAATTGGTTTGTAATCATTTAATTTTCCGAAGGTCGATCTTAATACCTATCATTATAATTTTTTATTCTCATCTTTTAAATTAAAAATTTCCCGTTAATAATATCTGAACTTAAGCAATTAAGTGTAAACTGAAGAAGAAAAATCAGCAGAACGAGAAAACTCCATAATTCACATCCGCAAGGAATAGTCATTACAGTTTTCTATATCCCCGTACGGATTGAAACTACTCAAACGACTATTAATAAAGAAATTGCCCCATTTTGTGTGGCTTCTTATGCAATACTATTTTATAGGAAGTCTGCTGCCGTGGCTTTAAAATGTAAAACCGTAAATTACGTTGTTTTATACCTGTGGGAATTTTGAGAAATCCTCTTTTTTGCCCTGCTACTTTGCTTATGGTTAAGAAAGTCATTTTCTTTTGTTCTTCTACCTTTGTTTGTTTTTTTTGTTTTGGGATGTCTGTCGATCAGTAATTTATGAGTTATATTTATTTATGTAAATTATATAGTTTAAAATTTTTACCTTTGAAATCTAGCATTAATTCCGAAATAGTAATTCGAGAATAAGCGTATATTAGTTAAATCTGAAGAGATTATCCGCCTCATGCACTTACTTTTTCTTTATTTTAATAAATAAAATGCACTGACTTTTTCTTTATTTTAATTTAATTTTTATTCTTTATCAAGGATTTCGACGATTCTGACGGGGGCCTCAAATTTGGTGGAGAGTATGGAACGGAACGAAGTGTCTTAAATTTAGGTTCATGGGTTCCATGTGCCTACCCTACCATGAGGCCGGGATACAGCGTGAAGCTAAAAAAGCAAAATATATACGAGTACTTAAATCTCGCGACAAGCTTTTAAATCACAAGAGTGCGGCGTTGAGTTCCGCGCGTCAACACTAGCGTGTTTGCTTTGAATATTGGGCGATACGTGGTAAACGAAGTGATTTAACACTACATTCCCTCTACCTACTACCCTTCGCTAATATATCGTATATATATATACACAGATAGTTATGCAAATTTTATAGATATTCTTGTGTTCTCACATTCACTATTTAGCGTTACCTTTAAATTTTATATTTATCTTTGTACCTAACCTAAAAAAACTACGCTGTAAAGCTGTCTGCTACTAGAAAAGAGTAAAGTTAAGTTTATGTGACCCTTTTTATAGCAAGTTTTACTGATTTGTACTTTTTATATTCTTTTCTACAGAAAATATTATAGTCAATTTATAGTAAATTTTATAGTAAGTTTTATAGTAAGTTTTATAGTCATAGTAAGGACTGTCATGGCGCAGCGGCACAAGCGTGTGACTGTAACCGACAGGCTGTGGGTTCGATCCCCACTCGAGGAAATGAAATATTTAATATTTTCAATTTAAATGTTTCATATTTCATTTCTTCGCTCTGGTAATAAGGCAAACGCACGGCGTTGAGTTCCGCCACTCTGCGTGTTGAGTGACCTCAACACGCAATACCTCAAATTCGGTGGAAAGTGGGGAACGGAAGTGGAACGGAGTGTCTTAACACAAGTTTCCTCTGCCTACCCTGCCACGTGTGCGATACAGCGTAAAGCTAAGTATAGAGTACAAATTTTATAGTTACTCTCTTTCGTATCGGTGTGATCTTAAGACCAATTGACTGTTAAACTTGTTTAAATGTATTAAAAAACGAGTTATACAGCGATTTTTTTCTGTTTTAACACATCTTTGGTCAGATTTATGTAATGTTTGTCTTAGAAAACTAAGCATATTTTTCAGATATATTTATGTATGTACATTATAGTAGAGAAGCCGAAGAGGGGATTCCGGGATTTACTCGATCGCGGCAGAATGATATACAGGGGGATACCTTGCACTCTATTAAGTACTTACACCAAATATGAGACTTCTATATATGTTCGCCCGTCAAGGATAAAGGATCAGATTAGTAAAAAAAAATTGACCATCAAACATTTTCGAGCGCGTCAGATTAAGATAAGATGACTTGGTTACGTGCTAAAACGTGTAGATTTCGCTAATCTGACAATTTGAGTGAAACGTAAAAAAGGCAGAGGGCTATAAAATTGTAAAAAAAAACGACACTTGGACATTCTCGAGCGTAGCTAAATTTTTTTTTTTATTTTGAACGGAATAATTCAAGGATTACGAAAAATATATAATCTCACAATTTCCGCAAGCCGAAGCAACAAAAATTCATCGATAAAATTTAATGCATGCAGTTACGTGATGCCTATATTTCCCTCTCCGTGCTTTTATTCCTCTCTCACTCTTTTTCTATCGGTTATACGCAATACGCAATCTGAGGATGAAATTTTGCCAGAGGAGGAAGAAGACTCTACCGATGAAGATGATTGAAAAAAAAAACTCTAAAAAAAATATTATTTTTATAATTATTTTCTTATAAATACAACTATTCTACTTTAAAAAATATGTACTTCCTCATTTGCATGCTATTGCCTGAGCTTTTCAATTAATTAAGTTCAATAGTTTAAAAAAATACAAAATGATTTTTTTGAATTATCAGATTAGCCAAACCCCTCTAGATAATTGTCAGATTAAAGAGTCAGCACGTCGAAAGCATCGAAATGAACCATATAATATCTTAATCTGACGCGCTTGACTATTTCAAAATGACCATTTTTTTTGCACATTCTAATAACGGATATGGCTTTGCGTTCCATACAAATCGTCAGATTATTATATAAGAGCATTTTTTTAGGTTCACTTAACATCCCCTTCAAAAAACTGACGCGCTCGATAAAAATTTTTTTTCATTTCTCACCCCTACGTACGGCCACCCCCATCACTGAAATAGTCAGATTAACATACGTACATTCTTAAAAATACGTAGGACATGTATAATATTATTATCTGACACGCTCGAGAATGTCCATGAAACTGTTTTTTTTTACATTTTTGAAAATCTATAGCCGCTCTCCCCACTGATGAAATGGTATTTATATTTCATATGACATTTTTTTTTTATCATCTAAGCTTCACAACCCAATAGGTCTCTATGACGCTCGAGTAAATCCCGATTTAGAATCGTGGCCTCCCGTACTATTATATTTATGCACAAGTTCTGTCGCAGAGCAGAGTCACAAGCATGTGACTTTAAACGCGAAAAGTTGTCTATCCTATCTGTAACATTTGAACTCTGGGATGCCCACTGCTTGATTATTTGATGGTTTATTTCAATGGCTAAGTTATTCCCGTTCTTTCGTAGTGTAGCAATAGCATTCTCGTACTTTAATGCGTCTGTATAATCTAAATTCCCGGAGATACTTTTGATTATGGAACCAAGACCGTTTATAAGGCCTCTTTTTGAACGTCATTAAATTCATTTAATTTCGTAGCAAGATATTTGATATGTGGAGCGTAAAAAAGGACTTTTTATTATTTATGTCAGGTGCTAGATTACTTAACTTTTCTCGAACAGATTCTAATCTATTTTGCACTTTATTTAAATTTTAATTTGAATAAAGGAATTAAAATGAGAAATTATTCTAGTAGGTCCTAGGTTGAAGGGGAGGACACCGTCAACCGTCCGTTTTTTAGGCTTTTAAGGTTGCAAATGGATTCATTCCGAAGTTCTAATTTTAAAATACGCAAAGGTACCATGAAAGCGTCCTATTATTCTATTTTCGTTGGGTGTATTGGGGCATATTCTATGGTGTTGAATTTTGTGTCATTTAGTGAATTCAGAAAATAGGTGAATCGTAAATTCTGGGTCATTATCCGTAATGTATTTAAGAGCCACACCGTGATGGGAAGAAAACTTTAATAAAGCCTATATTACACTAACAGCTGTAGCATCTCTCAAAGAATATACTTGTGCATATTTCTAGAACGCATCGATAATTGTTAGGTACTTATTACTATCTACTATAAAAAGATCCAAGTGTACGACTTTAAAAGGCCTGGTAGGTTGTGGTACAATTTGATACCGAGGCCTTACAGGATTACGGTCATATTTTGCCTGACCGCAAATAAGACACACTCATTAATGAATTTTGTAATTTGGTCTTTCATTTTTGGCCAGAAATAACATTTAGACAGAGCTAAATAACATTCACTAATGCCTCATGATAGTTCTTAAAAAAATCTTGTCGCTTTAGATAATCCTTAACGTCTTCAACTTCCAATTTGGAAAGAACTATGTTCATTGCTGAATTTTTGAAATATCTTTGTATGACCGGCATAATTTTATACATTTCAAGTGAGGAATTAATTGAGATTCCGGTTTTTATACCTGATGTAGCGTATTCTTTTATAGCATCCATTATATCTTTTTTAGGTTTGACGTAGAAATTTGTAGGCAATTTTTTACAAAAGTTTCAAAAGGTAGAGTTTTGTGAGACTTAATTGTAATATCGCCAACAACATTAAATACGATTTGTCTAGTAAATCTGTTGAGGGGATCATTAGTAATAGGTACTTTTAGTATGGGGCTTTCTACATTTCTATGAGTACTATCGGTTCTTGAATCGATACTTCTGGTTCCTTCTGAATCGGATTTGTCTGAAGAGTTAACGACAATGGAGCTAGACTCTTTATTATGGATTTCTATTCGGGGTAGAGCGTCGGCATTGGAATTAATTTCCCCTTGTTTATAAATGACTGTATAGTCATATTCACTTAGGCGTAATCTCCAATAAGTAATTCTTTTTCTGAGTAATTCTTTTTCTATATACTGTAATTTATTTCACTGGTATTAAGTATTCTCGATGCGTATGGTATTGGTTTATCTGATCCAATAGGGCTTTGAGAAAGAACGGTTTAATTGCTAAATTCGAAGCGTCTGTTGTGAGTATAAATTCTATTGAAAAGTCCGGATATTGAAGGATTGGATCATTGACAAGTAGAGTTTTACACTTTTCAAAGCAATGGATATAATTTTGGCCTTGAACGATTTTGGAACCTTTCTTCAATTGGGTTATTTTAGCAAACTGATATGAACTTCCTATAATAACCAAGTAATTCTAAAAAACGTTTTATTTCTGTACGGGTATTAGGCAAGGAGTATTATTTAATTACTAATATTTTCTCAAGATTAGGTTTTATACCACCCTTGCTCATAACATGATTAAGGTAGGCCGTTTCTAGTTTTAAAAATTCTGATTTGTTCATTTGTATTTTATAATTGGATTCGCGTAACTTCTTAAATACTTTTTCTAATTTTTTTATGTGCTACTGAAGGGATATATTAAATATTATAATATTATCTAGGTACACTAGTCAAATAGTATTCTGAAGCTCTCTCAACACATTGTCCATAACTCTTTGGAAAATAGATGGACTGTTTTTGAGGCCCAGAGGCATGCGTAAAAATGGCCATGTTCTACATTAAAAGCTGTTTTCCGTATATCGTGTGGCTTCATTTCTACTTGATAATAGCCACTAGCAAGATCTATGGTTGTAAAATATTGGCAATTACTTAATTTATCTAAGATATCGGCTATGTTGGGAATAGAATAGTTGTCGTCTACGGGTCTTCAAAAAACCGAAGTACCCTGCATGTTGCTTGAAACGAAGGATGCTCAACATATATTGAATACCAGTAATAGTTTTTAAAAAGAAAAATTTTTCGTAAAAATATATAATAAGCAAATATCCGTTTTCCGAGATTATTACACATTTTAAATGAAACAAATTTAACCGGATTAGTCCGAATTAATTCATTTACTTTTATACTGTGTTATCACAATAAAATTACCCATCATATTAAAGAATTTTAGTTAAGGCGTTTTTATATTTTTTTACTTTTTTATATTTTTTATATTCTTTCTTTATCCGAAATAAAGATTTTAAAAAGTATAAGCGATTACATAAACGTATTAACGTATACACATACCGATTCCTCTGATATAACCACACCGCTCTAATTTTATTCTACCACCTCATTATGTTCACTATTACTAATTTAAGATCATGTTTTATATATACTAGATAGATTATACTAAATGGAAACCTTGATAAACACAAAAACCCACCACCGCGCATGATGTATCGACCCGTACCAAATTTAAAAGCACGTCGAAATTTTAAAAATAATAGATATTCTATTACTACTTTTTATTACCTTGTATGTTTTTATTGTTAAAATATATGCAAATACTCTTTTTCTGCTATTTTAATATAGCAACTTAATTAAAGTTTACCCATCATATAGAACAACTTTAGCTTAGCCACAATTTTATTGATATTCCATATGTTTATTTTTTTTATCTCAATAAAAAATATTTACCAAGCTGCTTTATATATTATAGTTAAGCTGGACCTTTGTGGTGTTGCATTAGCTGCTCTATCATGTTCATCATCATTCATCCAAAGTATCGAAATCAAACTGTAGAAAAATAATATTTTAAACATATTTTGTTGATTCCACTGCAGATAAAACGCCAGTGTGATTTATTTAAAGATAATAATTGGTTTGTATGTATTTTGTTCGCGTTCCAGCGCGGTTTGCGGCTAAGTGTCCGTTATATTGAACTTTGTTCCTAACGAATCGGGCTCATTTATTTTATACGTAAATATTTACTAAAGAATAGTAAAATTTATTTCTTAACTAGCGACCCTTTTGGGACCTTTTACATTCATAAGTGTCCCCTGTAATTTTTTCTATAAAATCTATCATGAACAGGAAGTAAGTATTGGGTGTTAAAAGTCAACATCGTGTTTTACTTTGTTTCCAGAACGGTAAAATCAAAATATTAAATATTACATTTACTCGGGTTGGGATCGAACTCATAACCTATGGCTTCATAGTCAAATGTTTGTGCCTCTGCGCCGCGACAAGCCTTATGTTCATTTCTAGCAAACAAATAAACAGACACACATCTAATTATTACATTTTATGGTTACGAAACCCTAAAATGAGATCTCAGTAAGCCTCCAGCAATAAATTTCCTATCCTCTAAGTATCTACTAAGAGCTCTTGTATCATTTATTTATTAGAAAAACAGAAAAATATACTTTTATCCCTGCCAAATAACGAACGGCGTGCAGTACTTTACGTGATTGCCTTCCAAAGTGTTCAGAAACTTCTCATGTTTATTTACAAAACATTGCAGACACTGGAACTGTTTGCTATAATGTTATTTAGAAATGGGATTTGTTTAATTTTTGTTCATTTTTATACAGGGAGAAAAAACTTGTAGTGGGAAATCACTACCTTTTTTATGATACAATTAAAAATATATCCCTATTTAAAAAAAAATAGTACTTTTTTTTTAAAAAAAACTTGTTAATATTAAAATTCTAATTCTAAATATTCTTAATTCAGCTTCACGCCGTATACTGATTATGACAGAAAAGGAGAAATAATTTAGGAACCTTGAGATACTCCGTTCCATTCCCACTTTCCGCTGAACTTTCTTGGAACTAATTTCCGCACTATATATTGTTATCAAAATGAAGAAACAAAAATATTGTTACTAATTTTAAAGTGTTATTCTACACTTAGGAAAGAAAAATACTAAATTTAAAAAGGTACTAACTGCTTTGTTCAAATTTTTATACCTTTTTAAATTTAGTAAATAAAAACATTGTTTATTTCATTCTAAAATATTTTATTTCCTCAAGCAGGGATCGAACCCACAACTTGTCTTGTGTACTGTCACACACTTTTGCCACTGCGCCACGACAGGCCTTTATTCAAACAATCGAATGAATATAAAGCCACTACCGGCTCGTAAGGCAGTTCTTAATAAAGAATACACAAGAATTTAGAAGATACTATAGTGTATTATGTTCATGATTAATGACCATCTGCCATGAGGCGACTTATCTCTTAAGATTTAACTAATGTACACTTATATCCACTATTTAATTCGAAATATATGCCTTTTTCTGATCCACAGACAACTTGACTAAGAAATTGAAAATGATCATGAAGGTAGGTTGAAGAAAGTAGAAAAACAAAAAAGAGAGCATTACTCGAAATTGCAATGAATAAGAAACGTGATTTACCATGTGATGTTTTATTTTAAAATCCACGCCAACAGAGTTACAATAAAGTAGTAGTGCTTAAGAAGCCACACAAAATAGGCCAATTACTTTATCAATAATCAATTTGAATAGTTTATACTGAAAAGACTATTCCTTGCGGACATGATTTATGGCGTTTTCCATTCTGCTGATGTTTCTATTTGTTTTTGGCTTTCACTTAATTGGCACCAGCTATAAATTCATCACATCAAAAATGTTAAAATAAAAATAACATTTATTTTTCGTATATATATATATATATATATATATATATATATATATATATATATATATATATATATATATATATATATATATATATATATATATATATATATATATATATATATATATATA
>DWMZ01000521.1:0-21860 GCA_018249855.1 Eueides tales michaeli | reverse complement strand
TTTATATATATATATATATATATATATATATATATATATATATATATATATATATATATATATATATATATATCGTAGTGGCGCAGGATAGCTATTTTTGACGATTGTGGGTTCGATTTCCACTTGGAAGAATAATTTTTAGCAGAAAATATAATGAAACCCCCACCCCCCCAATTAAAGTCAATACTTCACTTGGCAAAGTGGTTTTAACTTTTAATCTAGTTATACAAGTTTAATAAAACATACTTAAGGATCACCATCATGATGAAAAAGGTTTTCTTTCAATTAAATAAGACCACTTGTTGATCGCACCGCAAATTGATTCATTAATTCAGGAGCTACAGTCTCACTGACAGACAGACAGACAGGTCAAACTTAAGATATGCCGTTTTTTGCGTCGGAGGCTAAATAATAGACGGCTGTATGTCTTACTGCTGGGTTCCTTCGCCTGTTCCCGCTTTCCTGCACAGGAAAAAGTGTAAAGCTACGAAATTAGCAGGCGAATAAAGAGAGTGTTAGGACAATATGATTTTGTTGATTTTTTTCTGAATTAGCGTGTTACTTGTTATGTCCGGGAATTTATGGAGCTTCGTCTAAATTGAACGGGAAATCTTTTGTTTTAATATTATGAATATATATTTCTTGAGGATAGAAATCGAATATATAACTCAAAATAATTTTAATTAAGGCGCTGATGAAATAAAAAGAATTTAAATTTGTTTTTAGTTCTAAGCTTATTTTTTAGTACCAAACTCGTTTTTCGAGTTTTTGTGGTGTTTCCAAAAATTAAATTAAATAAAGAATAAGTAAAAATTATAATATGAAAAATAATATGTATTTTTTTGTTCCAGGTTGAAAACATACAGCGATGTTTATAGACGAGAATGAGACGTAAGTCGATTTGGTTTTTTTAGTACTTCATTTTCATTTTAATTTACTACTACTTCTATACCATTGTTATATAGCTAAAGTGTTTGTTTGTTTGAACGCGATAATCTAGGGAAGTAACGATTTAAATTGAAAATATATTTTGTTAGGAGCTTACAATATACGTATACGTTCTTTTTTTGGCACTGCAAGTAGAAGTTGTGTGACACTTCGTTTCGTCTCCCACTTGGCGCCGAATTTTAGGAATTACGTGTGGAGTGGCGGACTTCAACGCCGCGCTTTGCCCTATCACCAGAGCGATTTCATTCCATTAAGTGAGTGACTTACCCCACAACTTACAGTGTTTGTGTCACACGTTGTGACCCTGTGCCACGACAGACGCTACTTAAAATATAATAATCACCTTTTAAATTAATATGTAGATAAGTGATATTTTTAAGTGTACTTAAAATTTATTACTGTTTAATCTATTATAATTTCATTATCTCACTGTATATTATTATTGTTTATCGATATACAATGACTTTGCATGTTGCCGTGGTAACCACTTAATCTGTGGACTACAGAGAAATATGCAACATTGTTTAATGTTATTTGCATTTATATTGCTAGCTTTTATTCACAACTTCACTGGCCTTAATGTCTTTTTTATCACATATGGTAGAGTAAGCAGAGAGAACTTGGGAACCTAGTGTTAGCATATTCCGTTCTGTTCACTACTTCCGAAATTGAGACACTTTCTTAGCTTTGTTAGCAAGGCAAGTGGTGTTGAGTTCCACCTCTGCAAAAAATCGGCGAAGCAGGGAAGGGAGCCTCGTAACCGTGGGTCCCTCACCTAACCGTGGATCCCTAGGTTCCCTTTGACTACGTTACGTGCGGGGATACAGTGTAAACCAACGAAAAATAAATGTAAAATAACGTTGTAATACTATTTTTTACTATTTTTAAACTGATATTTCACACTTAGGAAAGAAAAATACTAAATTTAAAAATGTATAAAAATTTGAACGTAACGTATGAACAAATGGCTTAGTGGTCATAGCGCTTGGACGGATTCCAAGAGGCGCGGATTCAAATCCTGCTTCATTCAAATTTTTATACGTTTTTAAATTTAGTATTTTATTTTTTCTATTTTTATCGGTCACTAGTGTGGTGTACGATAGACACTTACCTTTTAAATGGAAATTGTTTTTATTATCTTAATCAATTCGCCTAATTGCAGTTTTATCTACTAGTTATGCACTAAGCATTGACTGTAGAATTGTTTAATAATTTAAATTATAATTATATATACATACAAAAACTTAAACCTGTAGTGGCGCAGGCGCGCAGGAAGCCTTTTTGTTCTGTTATTTTACCACCACGTTTTTTTTCTTCCATACATAGATTCTAATTTGTTACAAATTTATTATATGTATAAATAATAGAAAGATTACTACCAAGGGGCTTCGAATCTGCAACTGCCCTTGGAAATTGAGTACGTCCTATACATCCACCGAAAACTTAACAGATATAAGTACCTCAGTCTAAGAATCTCAGATAATTCATATATAAAATATTTTTATAATTTTTTGCTCGTATCTTAAAGATATGCGTGGAACTAATTGAGTTCAGATAGTGTGCTTTTTATATTATATTATTAACGTTGTTAGACGTTCATAAAAAATATATATTATTAACTGTAATAAAATTATCAGTTTTCAAAAATCATCGAAGCAAATTTAGATTTTAACTTGCCAGTTATTAAAATTGAGGTCTGTAGTGGCGCAGCGGCATACGCGTGTGACTGTATCCGACAGGTTGTGGGTTCGATCCCCAGTCGAGGAAATGAAATATTTAATATTTTCAATTTAAATATTTAATGTTTCATTTATTGGCTCTGGTAATAAGGCAAAGCGCGGCGTTGCGTTCCGCCATTCAACACGCTATGTCTCAAATTCGGCGGAAAGTGGGGAACGGAAGTGGAACGGAGTGTCTTAACGCTAGGTTCCCAAGTTCCCTCTGCCTAACCTGCCATGTGCGGGATACAGCGTGAAGCTGAGTGAGTGAGTGAGTAATCTGACCACATTGTGAATAGAGGAATAAAGTTAAAACTCTATTATGGATATAGAAAATTTTTGGAAAATGTATAAAAATTTAAACGTTTTTATATTTTTGTCGGATTCGAACACGCGTCTCTTGATAACCGTCCAACCCCTCTAACCACTAACCGATTCGTACGTAATAGGTTGTCTTAAACGTTTCTTTTTTAAATATAATATTTCCACAGTCCTCTATTTACACAACTGGATCGCGTCCAATGCGCTATATTGTTTTCTATTTTAAATGTGCTAACTTCGTTAATCGTATTGAATAGGTATATTTTGGTTCGCAGTATGTGTACTGTGAACTAAAATATTCCCTATAGTTGCTTCTTTTTTTTAAAAAAAAAACATCTTCACGCTTTATCCCGCATGCAGGACGATAGGTACACGTTTTTCACTTAATTTTACACTTGACGCTTGATGATTGAGAAAAGGTAATAATTATGTAAGAAATTAAGACAGATTGAGGCCTAACGTGACGCAGTTCAGGTTCTGGGTTCGATTCCCACTCTTGGAGATGAAATATTAAATATTTTCAATTTAAATATTTAATGTTTCATTTCTTCGCTCTGGTAATCAGGCAAAGCGTGGCGTTGAGTTCCGCCACTCAACACGCAATGCCTCAAATTCGGCGGAAAGTGGGGGAAGGAAGTGGAACGGAGTGTCTTAACACTAGGTTCCCAGGTTCCCTCTGCCTATCCTGCCTTGTGCGGGATACAGCTTGAAGCTAAAAAATTAAGTGATAATAATGCATTCCCTTAGTGGAATCGAGTTCACACTATAATCATTAAGCCCGAGAAATTGTTACAGAAAGTTTTTTTTTTCTTAACCGGGTGGTTAGTGGGGTCTTAATGGGAACGGAGTGTCTTAACACTAGAGTCCTTAGTTCCCTCTGCCCACCCACACAATATACGGTTACATCTTTAAACCACGTGACGGATCTGGAAGATAATTAATATATACTTACTTGTATATCTTTTTTTTTATTTATTATAATAAATTAAAGGAAAACCGCAAACGCATGATATGATCATGCATATAATTATGTAACAATAAATCTTATCTAATTATCATCATACAGTGATTGATGGACATTTTTATATTAATTGATAATTATAAATTAATAATAATAAACGAATCACGTATTGGCGCAGAGGCACAAGCGTGCAATTGTAAACGAAATAGGCTGTGTATACTCGAGGAAATGAAATATTTTCAATTCTTCGCTTTAGTAGAGGCACGAAATTGATAAATAATTGTTTTAAATACAAAACAGGAGTCATTTGTTAGCCCTTAGTCTCTAAATAGAGTTAGATTGTTAGCTCTTAGTCTCTAAATAGCGTTAAGTTGTTAGCCCTTAGTCTCGAAATAGCGTTAAAGCGCGTTAGATTTTGCTAATATATTATGCGTGTATTATATATACGGGAGTTCCTTTTGAGTCACTCTGTGTCGCTACTGAAAACTACATTAAAAAATGTATAGTACTGTATAGATTAAACGATCCAATCGTGTATTTGTAACTAACGAATTTATTTCATACTAAAGTTAGATACATTAGGTAAATTTCATTATTTTTACTTGTATTATAGAGTTGAAGATAATATTGATCGAACTTGCAAATCTATGATTTTAATTTTTTATGTACTTGATAGTCTATTTAAATAGGAAGACTACACGCTGATATATGATACTTCACGTTAATTATTTTAATGTAACTCGTTGCGAATAGTACACTCAGTGTATACATCGAGTGTCTCTGTAATAACACAAGTGTCTCTAATCTCAAAATTTATTTCGACTTGATTGATTAGTGTCGCATCAGCTGCTGTGAACACGTTGTTTTGAAGTGTCTTGGGCAGTTGAAATTTTTGTTTTTTTTTTGAAATTTTTCAAGCAACTTTGACATTTTCAATACACCGCGCCGCACGTATTAAACGCTTTTATATTATCAACAATTTGTGTGTGCACAGACAACTTACAACTTTCCGTACGTTTTTTAATTGGCACTAAAATCCTTTCAAATGTAAACAATACATACATCAATGTCTAAAGATTATGGCGCAATTTTATATAGTCCATGTATGTAACCTTTATATTAGATTGTGTCAGCGTCGTATATGACACATGACATAGAAATAGCTGCTAACGTGTCATGACACATTAATAGTTATTTCTATTAGACCTCGAGGACCAAGGGAACATGAAAACTACTAATGGTCTCTGTCATATACCTAGAGGTAGAACAATTTCTCTAATGAATGAAGGAATTTAAAACTCATGAGAGTTCCGTGGGTCGTAATAAGTTGACAGTCAATATTGACATTTGTAATGGCAAAAGTAATTGGACGTGTCCGCCCGCAGCTCGGTAATCAATGTATTTCTCTCAAATAATGTGTTTCAAAGAAGATACTTGGAGATAACAATATAGAACAATTGAGGAGGAACTTTGTGAATCGTTTAGGAAATTGTAAAAATAGTGGCTTATAACGAGCTTAAAGCTCGTTTATATGGTATATATGTCTAGTGCAATTCACACAGTCGTGGGTTGGTTTTTAAATGGATATAATTTCACGATATACAAAATGGATTCATCTGTTTTTATGAGAAAAATATAAAAGGAGGAGTTCTTTCCCTAAGGCCTTCTTACGTATCGAACTGCTTATCAACTGTCTTAAGATAAATTAAAGGAATTTGTTGAAATTTAGAAATCCTTAAATCATCGAAAGGCAAATATTTTATTTGAAAAAATAAAAAGTAAATAAAGCTAAAAATAACTATGATTATTTATTATCATACCTAGTGCGTACCCATCGACTTGTGGAGTTCGTCTTCACTTGCCATGTTATCAGATATGTTATCGGTCGACCTGCTATATAATATTAAAATTAGACACTAACTCTCAGTGATGTACTAACGCGATAGTGTTGCGCACTTTGTGATTGATTGTGGTGTTTATGCTATATATATATTATGGGAGCTTATGGTTATAAAAAGTGAGTTTTGGTTTTTTTGCTTACTGTTATATATTTTTCGTACGTATTCAGCACATGGCAGGGTAGGCAGAGGGAATTTCGGAAATTCCGGCTAATTTGAAATGTGTTGAGTGGCGGAACTCAACGCCGCGCTTTACCTTCTTACCATAGCGAAAAAATGAAAACACTAAATATTTAAATAGAAAATATTTTATTTTCTCGTGTGGGGATCGAACCCACAACCTGTCGTTTACAGTCACACGATTATGCCGCTGCGCTACGGCATGCCTCTTAAATTATATTTAAAATATGATTTCTTTATGAAGGTTGCGGATTCAATTAAATACCAATCGGGGAAATGCAGGGTAGGGAGAGGGAACCCGGGAACCTAGTGATAAGACACTCCGTTTCACTTCGGTTTCCCACTTTCCGCCGAATTTGAGGCATTGCGTGTTGAGTGGTGGAACTCAACGCCGCGCTTTGCCTTATTACCAGAGCAAAGAAATGAAACATTAAATATTTAAATTGAAAATATTAAATACTTCAATTCCTCGAGTGGGGATCGAACCCAGAACCTGTCGGTTACAGCCACACGCTTGTTCCGCTGCGCCACGACAGACCTTTTTAAAATTTATTTATAATATCTTTATATAAATTTAATATGAAATTAGGTATGTACGACTTGTGTATTAGCACTTACTTCAATAATTTCATAAATATATGTTCTTAGAACATCGAATAGCTATATAAGGAGTTGCGCAACAGTTCCAATGACACACTTATATAGGTATAGAAGTATTGTGTGTATAATGCACGCGAGTAAATAGTGATGCACGCTTGGAAGCGTAACGAGCCTTTCGACTTTCACTAAGTGCAGTTTAACTGGGCAAGTCGTTGGAGTTGACGTTAAATTGACAAGTCTTTAAAGGTTGTTTTCTTTATGATTTAAAAAATGTTGAATATATCGCAGCTGAGTTTCGCCACCCAAACCGCTGTCACAATATTTTGTGGAAAGTAGGGAGAACGGAGTGTCTTAATTTTATGGTCTCTGCTTACTTACGAGTGTAATCCATTCGGAGTCTGAAGCGTTAAGCTGTGGACACAATAAATTATATATAATCAAAAACAAAAACGCTATAAATATGTGTTCAATGACAAAAACCTATAAGAATATGAAAATTTAAATTTCCTTTACATATTCCCCGAATGGCTTTAAATCCATAACCGTCATGTTCATTTTTAACGACATTCCAGGTGCAATATCTATTTTTAGATAGTAGAGAAAACCAGTCTATTCCAGCTACACCACTACTCTATTTTTGGATACATATTCAGCCTTGGTCTTAAATAATTCATGTTGAGACAGTTTACTGTTGTTTATTTAAAGGCAGAATTCCAATGGTACGTCATCAATTTCTTGATAATTATTTTATATAATGTCCCAAATTGGGATTTGAATCCCCACTTATCCACTGTTAAACCAAATTGTCAGACTCCGCTTTGCTGCGCTATCATTACAACGTATAGCGATATATTTATTACTAACTGTTAGGGTAACTTTAGGGAACCTATTGTTATTACGTTAATACTCGCATGTTCCATTATTTGCCGATATAATTCATTCTCACTTTCTAGAGGGAATCGAACTTACGACCGTGGTATTTACAATAATACTAACTGACTCACTCAGCTTCACGCTGTATTCCACACATGGCAGGGTACACAGGGGGAACTTGGGAACCTAGTGTAAAAAAAAACAGTAATACGCTGTCCTATTACGCCACAGCGTCGGTAACTATTAAGTATAATATATAATTATTGCAAATTATTATAAAGACAGTCATTTTGTCTTGTTCACGGTGTATCGTAAATTGTTGGTTGGTATTAGATACGTACTTGTTTGTTGTTATGATAAAAACGAGTTCAAAGTCCGTTCTGCAAGGTGATATTTTTGAAGGTCGACCTTGCGAATGTGAGCCAATTATGCCGGACCCTCCTTTGCTAACCATATCGTGACTACATTACCTATATATAATAATTTAAAATGGTATATATACTTAGAGAATTTTAAGAATTTGTTAATTTTTGTGTATTAAATGCGACAGTTTATAGATTCGACTTTTAATCGAGGAAAGTAAATCCCCCTTGTAATGAAGCAGAGCGCGGCGGTGAGATCTGTCACTTACGCTGTGCTCCGAGAATTTGGAGGAAAATTATATGCATTGGGAATTAAATCTTTTAACACTATGTTTAAACTGGAAACAAACCCTTCTGTGTGCAGTATACAGCGTGAAGCTACGAAAAAGTTGCACAAGAAAAGGTTTCCTTTAATATCCTACGGGAGCAATTAAAAACTAGACGCCTGTCGTGGCGCAGCGGCACAAGCGTGTGACTGTAAACGACAGGTTGTGAGTGCGATCCACACTCGAGGAAATGAAATATTTAATATTTTCAGTTTAAATATTTAATGTTTCATTTCTTTGCTCTGGTATTAAGGCAAAGCGCGGCGTTGAGTTCCGCCACTCAATACGCAATGCCTCAAATTCAGCGGAAAGTGAGGAACAAAACTGGAACGGAGTGTCTTAACACTAGGTTCCCAAGTTCCCTCTGCCTACTCTGCCATGTGCGGGATGCAGCGTGAACCTGAAAAAAAAAACAAAAACAATTCCTGAAGTTCCATTCCTTTTCACGTTTTAAAGTCCACTTAAACAAAATTGCGATCTACTACTAATTAGGTTCCTTTTGCCTACCTCACTATACGCGTGTTACAGCGTGAACATATAGAAAAACAATCGATACTAACTAAATTAACAAAATACTTTTTCCTATTTATGTACATTTTCTTGAGTTATACAGACACTAAATCTTGAGGGAAGGTTATCTAAATAGAATAGTGAAAACTGCATTTAAATTGGTTAAGCCGTTACTGAGATACGAGTAAACACAAAGACAAACCAAACAAATATATTAATATTTTCTTCACATATATCCTCCACGCACAGACAATAATCAGTTAGAGATTTATTATACGTATAGATAACCTACTTATGATGAAATTATCTAGATAATACAAATTTTATTAAATAAAACTCGAGTAATAGGCATGATGACAAATTTTTAACTGCTATTGATTAATGTTTATAGAGCTCTTCTTTTACCGAAAAAATAATATTTCAGCAAAAAACTAAGCATAAGTTACAAATTTTACACTTTGTTTGAAAAACATATTTGGCGCTAAAACGCGCTCAGGTGTCATGGCGGTCGCTATGACGTCACGTCTACACAGTGTTAAGGGGTGTCCACTTTCACAAAACATCGATGTTTTTTTTCTATTCGATATATCGAAACTAAACATTGATATCTTTCAATATATTGATCGAAAACATCGATATCTTTCAACGTATTGATCGAAAAATCGATATTTTCTACACATCGAGTACTTTTATACTTACATACATACTTTTTTGTTTTGGAACTATTGGTCATTCATCACTATTGGTCATTAAATGAACAATGAACTATTGGTCATTCATCACTGGTTTAATTTTCAGTACAATATAGATACAAGTAGCCTTACCTATAATAAAAGTAGCCTTTCTTGTTTAATATAGTTTACGAAATTTAATACTGTTAAATGTATAACATATATAAAAATAGCTTTTACAAATTGGATATAAGAATCAAGCTGTGATAATTATTTTTTGTTTTGCTTATTAAAGTTTACGATTCATACAGTAAGTATAACGTGTTTTTATTGAAAGTACTATGAGTTTAATAGTATAATACAACAAATAATGGAAGGCCTTAGTATTTATTAGTGTTAATTTAGCTGATATTTTAAAAATATCGATATATTTCTTGGATTTATCGCAAAGTATCGTTATAACAGTTCGATATATTATATCGAAAAAATATCGATATTTCTTTTGTATGAACATCCCTAGACAAGAATGAAATGTTGACGTGACGTCATTTACTTTGACTGGTATTTGGTTTTAAATGGCCGACCATGGCTTTTTAAGCTTTTATTTGATTAAAAGTCACGTTAATCTGTTTATTAAAGTGAATAAGAAATTGTTATTTACGATTTTTGAAACAATTGAGAATTCAAAAAAATCTTTTCTGTGATTCTTTCATACTGTCATCATGCCTATTAAATATGCAGCGAAAAGAGACGCTACCGTAAGTTTTATCAACACAATATCATGCTAAAAACCACATTACTGTAGAGAAAACACTAAAAGGTTGTTTTTGCCGTCAGAATTGTCAATAAATAAATTACATAAAGAATATAATTCGAAAGTTTATAATGCCCTGAATGTAAAGAAGTCTTATTTCAAGCATGTAATCTATACAAAATATAATCTTTCATTTGGTACACCGCGTACCGATGTTTGTGCAACTTGTATAAATTTCAACACACAAATGAAAAGTGAGAAAGATACTAGTAAAAAAAGATTTAATGATAGCTCAGAGGCTACATAAATTAAGAGCAAAAGATTTCTTCGAAAAAGTTAAGAAGAAAAAGAAAAGCTAAAAACCTTCTCGTATGACTGTCAAAAAAATCTTAACCTGCTAAAAGTGCCGGATCAGGTAGCGTATTACCTAAGAAAAGTGTATTTATACAATTTCACGATAGTAGATGGATCTTCAAGAAGTAAATTACTGCCCGTAAATGTGTTCGCTTACTGTTGGACTGAAAATTTGTACCCTAAAGCTGCAAATGAAATTGCATCAGCCCTTTACCATAGATTGAAACACTCAGACCTGTCATTCATAGAAACAGTAAGACTTATTGCAGATGGATGCGCAGGTCAAAATAAACATACAATCATTTTGAGAATGTTGTCGAAATGGTTGACGGAAGCTCCGCAAAACGTCAAGAAAGTTGAGCTTGTATTTCCCGTTGTCGAACATTCATATATACCGCCTGACAGAGTGTTTGCCCAAATCGAAAAGGAAGTGCGTAAACATGAAGTGATTAGCGGTCCTCAAAAATACATCGAAATAATTTCAAAATTTAGTACCCTTAACAACTTAGGAACTGACTTTGAAGTATACGATTGGAAAACACCTTCACAGGAAGTCTTTAAGCCTGTCGATAGCTGGCATTTTCGATTCAAGCATTGTAAACGTTACATTTCAAAGCGTTCTAAAAGGCCTGGAAACATTTTAATTCAGGGATATCTACACTATAAAACAGATGGTGGAGTTTCGAAAAACGTTTGCAAAAGGAATAAAACAACATCGATGATAAATCCAAGAAAAATTAATGCTTTCAATAACATAACCGATAGTAAGAAAAAAGATTTATTAACATTGCTTAGAAGCCATTGGGGAGAGGTTTGTCAGCAAAATGAAGACTTATCATTCTTTGTAGCGTTACTAGAAAGAAACACCCAAAATGAAAATGACGAAAATGAAGACAGAGAATGTGATTTAGAGTGTGAAGAATGTGAGGAAGTTGATGATTTCCATGTTTAATAACATAATTTTAATTATAGGTATACATTAAATGAAAATAAACAATAATATACAAGTTATTTTATTCCTTACACCTTTTCAAATTAATGTTTAAAGTCATAAATTCCAGCTATTATTCTGAGCTTTAGTTTGAACACATGAAAAAATATTTTTATAAATATCTTCTACTCTACTAATGTGTTTCTTACAACGATTTTTTTCTACCGATGAACAATCTATTGATTAGTAAGCTGCTGACGCATGTACTTTATAACGAAAGTATTAAGATTATTCAGTCTAATTATGATCTATAATCTGTGGTTGCAAATGCAGCAATATCCCACGGATTTGGCAGCAGAAATAGCAATATTCACGTGTTGGACGCAGAAACAGAAACATCCAAATCAAACGTTTAGTTTTTAGAAAAAATATGGTGTTACTATAAAATCTTAAATTTGTCTTGTATTAATCACACGATTCTCTAATTTTGTATGTTAATAAAATCACCATATAATTATGGTACTGCTTTAAAACTAAAAAAAATTGTTTACTGCCATTTTGGTAAAACTGGATGTTGCTGCCTTTGCATCTATGTGACACATATATAGAAATAGTTTTTACAAATTGTATATAAGAATCAATCTGTGATAGTTATTTTTTGTTTTGCTTATTAAAGTTTACGATTCATACAGTAAGTATAACGTGTTTTTAATGAAAGTACTATGAATTTAATAGTATAAAACAACAAATAATGGAAGGCCTTAGTATTTATTAGTGTTTATTTAGCTGATATTTTAAAAATATCGGTATATTTGTTCGATATATATCAAAGTATCGTTATAACATATTATATCGAAAAAATATCGATATTTCTTTTGTATGAACATTCCTAGACAAGAATGAAATGTTGACCATGGCTTTTTAATCTTTTATTTGATTAAAAATCACGTTAATCTGTTTATTAAAGTGAATAAGAAAATGTTATTTACGATTTTTAAAACATAATTGAGAATTCAAAAAGGTCTTTTCTGTGATTCTTTCATACGTCATGCCTATTATTAAGACATTTATCGATTTCTCGATAATCTCTCTCGAAGTAGACCTGCTAGTAATTTAACAGACTTTTATTTAATTTATTATTATTAATCATTAGTTATTATTAATCTTATTTCAGATAGGTAATAATATACGTACGCATATTAGACGTCAGCGTTGCCATCAATAGAATTGTATGAGGTCGAGTCAAGGTTCAATTTAATCACTATTTAGTTGTTATCTACATAGTTGCAATGGTAAACTTTAAACAGATGTGATATATTGTAATCTCATTTTTTTTCTTTATCCCGGAGTGGATTTTAAATGAAACAATTTTAACCAGATTAATCACGTATATTGTTTGATTAACATTTTTGGAAACCCGACGTTTCGATCACTTTACAGTAGACCGGTTAAAATTGTTTCATTTAAAATGTGTAACAATCGCGAAAATCAAAGATACTATATTAGTATAAGCAGAGATGACCTGGTATTAAGTTATTTTATTCTCCATTTGTCACCTCAATTCGCGATATTAAATGTTAATTGTATATGTAATCATCCCTCGCATTGGATTCCAACCCATAATTATCATCTTATTTTGGCTAGAAGAATTATGTATTCTTTATAATTTATTTTGGTAGTGTATAACTAAAAAAAACTTGTAACTGGCTGACATTACACATAATATGCAAGGTCGGTTTTTTTTAATTGCACACGTCTATCTATGTGTATTACCTATATATTTTGAAAAATATATTTTTATAAGATAGTTCTTAAAAATATAAATATATAAGTAATGAAAATTTAAGTTAATACTATAATTAGTATATATTGTAAAAAGTTTATTTTACTTGAACAGGGAAATAGATATTTCATGTAAGTACGTTGAAATACTGAATACTAATTGCAAATTTTTACGTATTTATAATTGCATACTTTAAACGCATCGAAATTAACTATTATTACTTTAATAATTCATTTCAAATATATGAAATAATCATTTTAGCAGCTCAATCAGCTACGAGGGATGTATCTGGTGTTGTAATATTTGGTATCTGGATACAGATACAAAATGAATACTCCTAATAGTTCGATTTTCTATTCGATTCGATTTTCGATTATTCAGAAATTGTAGGTTTAAAAAAACACGATTAGGGTTACAATTTCGTTTATTTCGTATATCATCGATCGAGATACCATTATATCCTTAATATCGATATTTTGACATATTCAGTACATAATCCGACCGACATATAAGCAGGTGTCGTTTTATAAACGGTAGGTCAGTGTCAGCCATAGTTATGCTTACTACCGATCGTGACCTGTGGACAAATTGCCATTTTCCAAATAGCTGTCACTACCAAATGATTAGCGGATATCATGTCAAATTCTTTTAAGGTATTTGTATATATAGGCGACGGTGATCATGTGTACGAATTCAACAATAATTATTATAGCTACTTGAAATGTGCTTGCTTGCTTTTTTTTAGCTTCACGCTATATCCAGCACACGGCAGGGTAGCCAGAGTGAACTTGGGAACCTAGTGTTAAGACACTCCGTTCCACTTCTGTTTCCCACTTTCCGCCGAATATGAGGCATTGCGTGTTGAGTGGCGGGACTCCACGCCGACTTTTGCCTTTTTACCAAAGCGAAGAAATGAAAATATTAAATATTTAAATTGAAAATATGAAACATTTCATTTTCTCGAGGGGCATCGAACCCACAACCTGTCCGTTACAGTCACACAGTCACGCTTGTCCGTCCGTTACAGTTACTATTTATGGCCGGTTTAACGGATTTTACGGATATTGAATCTGCGACCTAAGTGAAGCTGTTGAGTATTGCCTATATGCTTATGGGTTCATCACAGATTTCCAATTATATCGGGTCTGGTCACGGATAATAGCGTTACTTTGTATTCGCTAATTAATTATCAAGGAAGGTTACTTATTATACGTAATATTACATTAGTACTATGTTACCTATTGTACCTGCAGTAGGCTAACTCGAGCATTTGGTTTCTATCGTTTATGTATTTTTTAAATGTAAACTTTGTATTAACTTTTAAGCTTTACACTGTATTCAGGGCAATGTAGGCAAAAAGAAAACCTAGTGTTAAAACACTCCGTTCTTTTCGCTGTTTCACTGAATTTGGCATTGCGTGATAGTTGGTGGAACTCAACGCCGCGGAATGTTACCAGAGCGAAGAAAAGAAAGTAGGAAAAATATTATTTACTCGAATTGGGATCGAACTCACGACCTGTTGCGCTTACCCGACAGGCCTCAAACATATTGAAAATCTCTTGTTATCAAACTTTTATATACATGCTATATTGCAAGATGATTGAGAAAGCCGCAATCAAAAGCCAGTAGTTAAATAAAAGATACGTTCAGATTACCGATGTTCAGATGTGTAGGTCACGGTCAATAGCTGCCACAGAATCACTGCTAATTAATAATTGATAACAATGATCACGTGTCAATGGCGGATTGGTCATGTCGTTTGTATGGTCGTTATATTTGTATAGATGTTGTCTTGATACACTCGTAGTATATAATTTACTTTGTGATGCGTTTTTAATGGGAGCGTTGTGTTGCTGTATTTATTTAAAATTTGTTTGTTTTTTTTTCTATTTTTTCTGTCTCAGCTTTAAAATGTGTCCTGCACATGGCAGGGTAGACAGTGGGATCTTGGGAAGCTAGTGTTAAGACACTCTGTTCCAATCCCGTTCCTAACTTTCCGTCGAATTTGACGCATTTCATGTTGAGGGGTGGAACTCGACGCCGCGTTTTTTCTATGTTAGAGCATTCTTTAACTTATAGAGTAATAAGTCATAGTAGAAAATGTTAAGTTAAGACTCTCTTTACTAGCGTGCAGCTGTGTCGACGGTTATGGGTTCGGTTTCCACATGGGGTAATTTATTTCCTCGTTCTTGACAATTGAGTTTCGCCAATAAAGGTTACTTTTATCTACGCTGCTCTACAAAATACTAAAACAGTAAAAGTGATGGACACACTGCTCTTTTATTTAGGCCATGGAGATATTTAGATTGTTTACTTAATAGTTTATGTAACTTTTGTGTGGATCGTTGGTTTAGTTCAGTTTGGATTTTTCTAGCCAAATAACAACTAAAACTACACTAGTACATATTTGTGGCTTAGCCCGCGTAGCCAAATCTAAATGACTGTGAATTATTTTTGTCATTTAACATATTCTATCTGCCCATAGTAATTCTTACAGCATGGACACGTAAACATACTATAACATAGCATTTAGACTTCCTCAATAAATGGACTATTGGAATACCAATTATTTGTACCAAAAGTTCAACAAGAACGTACAAACCAAACAAAGTCTTCAGTTTTTTTATATTACTTAGTTGCTTACTTGGCTTTACGATGTATCCCTAGTGAGATAGTAAGAGAGAACGAAGCGCAAAACGCTACGGTCTCGGCATACCTCATCCACTGTCATCAATTTCTTCGTACATGCCCTCAGGTCCTTATAGTCCTTCCAGTATCGTAGATACTGTGTTCTCGAAAGTCATTCAGTCAAGTCAGTCAGTTAAACATGGCTATATTAATATTAAATTTAAAAACGTATATAAATTTAATATTATATACGTTTTTAAATTTAATATTATGCTTTCCTATGTGTGGTATAACACTTTAAAAATAGTAAAAATGGCTATATTACTTTAAAGAAATTTAAATCCACTTCATTGCATCTGTGATTCAAGATTGACTGTCTCAAAATATTATGAGTGATAAAAACTGATAGTTAATATTATATCACACCAGGAGAAATATAAATAAAAGCAAAGTCGTTCTTAAATAGATTCTCAGTTACGAGTAGAAGGTTATCTAACACGTATCCGTGAGATAAATGTTCATTTGAAATTAATTTTCTGTATTTATGACTATGAATGTGTTCTATGTTTTTTTTTCTATTTTGCCCATCCGGTGTAGAAATAGGGGTGTCATAAGTTTGCACTGTCTGCCTGTATGTCTGCAATAACAGTCGGTACTTCCCGGCCAGTACTCCTGAATGAAGGACCGATTTCAGTGCGGTTTTCTTTAATCGTTCTTCATCGCGGTGGTTTGAACTATTAGAACCTTAGAACTATTTTGTGATTTCAGAGCTACAAGCAATTGGGGTAGGGCTATCTCAGGGATTTTTTAAATTTTAAACTTTGTTTTTATTATTTTACTTACTAGATTTACCTGCAGATTTGTTTCTTTGGTAAATTGGAAATACTAAGAGTGATGTAAGAAATGCTGTTGAAAACTTTTAGACTCCCGTTTTTTTCAACACATTTTTCATCTTTACTTTGGACTTTTTGTTCGTAGCGTAATAAATAGTTAGTATATAATATGGCCTTCCTCGATAAATACAATGAATATAAAAGAATTCTTGGTTGCAATAGAAGGATTTTGTTAATTAAAACCAATAGTTCCCGAGAAAGCGCGCTCAACTAAAAAAAACTCTTCAGTTATCGTTAGTAGATATAAATAGTTAAGATTTATATACTATATATAAGAGAGGCCTGTGGTGGTGCAGCGGCACAAGCGTGTGACTGTGACCGACAGGTTGTGGTTTCGATCCCCACTCGAAAAAATGAAATATTTTATATTTTCAATTTAAGTATTTAATGCTTCATTTCAAAAATAAATGTCAGAAAGTCTAAAAGACGTTGCTAGCTTGATATATTCAATTTAACCAACAGAAAAACCGATGAATATTTACAAAATGTCATAATTTCTCTATAATTTAGTAGCAGTATCTCTTTATAATAATAGCATGACACGCTCTTTTGAATATAGTCATTATATAGCAGTTATATGTGATTACTTGCACAATTGTTGGTATCACTGTATAATGTCCTCGTTTACCTAACATTAGCTTACACACTGAGCTTATATTAAACTGTCGCTGAGGTGTTCCGCCACTCAACATTAATGCTTGATGTAATGTGGGGAATAGGACTTAACACTATGTTCCCAGGATCCCTATGACTATAATACAGTGTGAAGCTAAAAAAAACAATAACATTAGCTTTGAATAGTTTTATTCATAGGATATTTTTTAATTGGAAATTGGAAAAAAATATCCACAAAACAACCACCCGCCCCCACCATTTGTACGTATTTTCTTCGTAATTCTTATTTGTACGACCAAAATTGGCAAAAAGAGCTTTTTGTTTAAATGTTACAGCCAAATCGTTCGGTACGTTAGCAAAATCCCTGATGAGACTGTCTAGAAGCGAGTTTCGTAACAAACTAGAACTGTTGAAGACTGTTGTTTTAAATATTAATTTGTACTAGAAAATTTGGATACGCTCGTCTTGAAATCTGTCCAAGATACGTCGTTTCCAGTACATTTTTTTTATACATTTTATAAAACTTAATTTTTTTTCTAAATATAGAATAGCACCTAACAAACAGCGTTCTCTCTTGAAACGATAATTCTAAGCATTTTTCTCTGGGTAGTGCAACATTTGTAAAACTCTCCTTATAGATATGCTAACAACATACAATAATTTCTGCTACAATTTTATATGCTAACAAGCGTACAATAATTTCTGCTACAATCTTGCATATCGATTTTCAAAAAATACCCAACATTATAGTAAGTATGTACAAAGTCACTATATAAATATGTGATGAAATTTTCAATAAATTAAATATATTGCTATCGCTACTTATGGTTAATCTATCATAGAGGTGCACTTTGATACGGTATAAAAAACGATGTTGAAACTAGGCCGACCTACTGGGGCAGATAATCTAGCATAGATAATTGTTCGGATTTCTTTATATTATCTGTGTTAGCTGTCAATAGATCGAAATTCGAATTTTATTAATAATATTTTAGTTTTTAATTTTTCCTATTATATTTAATATCTTATTTTTTTATGAAATGACCTTTAAAAAAAGTAACATATTATTTAGAAAATTATTAAAATATAGCTTATAATCATTTATATATTTTAAAGTTAATATATTATGGTTGTTATAAAAAGTATAATTAGATTAAGTTTACTGCCCTTTTATAATTTAAGGATATTTGTTTATAATTTTTGCATACATAAACGAATTACCAGTAAAAATAGAAGACTGACATCTGAATTCATACAAAATGCAACAGTGTCAAATATATACGCAGAAAAAAATAAAATCATTGCAATTTTTTATTTGCATATATTTTAAATGCTTGACATTTAAATATCCTTCAAATATTTATTTGTAACGTTTTATTTTTGTATGTAAATACTTCCTGAATCAGGCAAAATATGAACTTAAATTTAAAGCTTACTCTATACAAATTCGTTTGTTTTGCTAAGAACAATATAATTGTAACTAACCATTACGCGGTGTTGAGTTACGACACTACTAAAAGCCTTCGTATTAGGTTATATAGCTTAACCTACCATTACTTTCTTGATGCCAGTCTTAAGATACTCCGTTCTCCGTTAAGGCACTTCCGTTTCCCACTCTCCGTGCAATTCTTTATATATTGAGTGTTGAGTTTCAGAACTTAACGGTGCTATTTGCCTCGTAAGCAAACCTAGAAAATTAAAATATTTAATATGACCCTTAGTTGGATAGAACCAACAACAATCGCATTTTCAGTCGCGCGCTCGTGTTCCTTTGTCTCGAATTCAGGCGGAAGGTGGCAAACGCAGTGTCCTCCTTTCACGCTACCTTGCTATGCGGGATAAAGTGTGAAAATAAAAAAACAGAGTGTGTCATATTGAAAATATTATTATCTCAGCACTTCACGTGCAAGGTCGCGAACAAGACGCAACAATAGCTCTGCCACGACAAAGTACTATATTGTTATTTTCCATTGTTTGTCTTATATACAGATTTATTATAAAATTTCTTTTTAAGAAAGAAAAATTGACGCAGTCACATTTGTTGCGCGGTTAATGAATTTAACTGGTACAGTTTAACTGATTGGCGAACGATTGGTTCTGGGTTCGATTCTCTTCATCTATTCTTCTAAACTTGTTGTTCATTATTATTTATTAAGCTTTTGCAATATTTAGAAGTCAACCAAAACCGAGCAAATCAGGTGTTTTAATATGTGGCCAATAATATGCGACGTTATACATAGATTTTGTACTTAATTGCCACTCGGTTAAATTATATTTTTTTTTTCATCCAATAGTGACGCAACTCGCGGCGTTCAGTTCCGCCATTTAACACGCACTGTCTTAAGGATTCGGCAAAAAGCGGAGAACAAAAGTGGAGTGCCTTAACACTTAGCCCCAAGGTTTCTACTACCTACCTAAAAAAAAAATAATAATAATAATATAACTTAGTTACGTTTAATAAAGGAACCTTTAAGGAGTTAATTTAAAAATAGATATTGTCAAGTAAATAAACGTCTTTTCAAGAGATGCAATAACTATATGAGAAACTTTGATTAGTTTGCTTGTTGTTTTACTGCTTGTCTAATAAAGGCTTCAACCTCAAGTTTGATAGCGCCTGTCAATATTGTTTGTTACTTACTTTTTACATCCAGTCACACTCCATTCTATATTTTCTTTATTTTAGAGATAGAATTTAAAGTGTATTGAGATTTGTATTTTCATCAATATACATAATACTATTCAGGTTTCCTAAGAAAGAAACAAGACATCCAATGTCTTCAAGCCTCACTTCTTACTAAGTTATATATATATATATATATATATATATATATATATATATATATATATATATATATATATATATATATATATAAAAGTTCTTGAGGACGGACTGATGTTTGTTGAGCTTTTACGCTGCAGATACTGAACATTTATATATAAAACTTTATTAAAACAACTTATACATCACAATAATACATAGACTACAATTTATATAAAAAAATAATTTAAGGCCGGTATTTATATTAATTTGTTGTAATTTCCAGGCCGGACTCATGGTGGGTGTCGGCGGTGTTGCGCACTATACGCGCGGTGGCGCTAGTGTTCGACGTGATCACCTTCCCCCTGCACCTGCTCATCCAGCGGCCATGGAGGAAGCGAGCACTGTCGAGACGAATCAAGGTAGTGTTGAAACATTCCGTTTTCCAGTTCCTGGTCCTCTTAGAAATTAATGTTATTAGACGTATCTAAAACTTGTCCTATTATCAAAGTAAAAAATTAAAATATTTCGTCCCCACAAATGGGAATCGAACCTACTGTCGTCGCGTACCATGATTTTGCAACTTCGCTTCTATGGTTTCTAGTTGATATATTATTTATTCTATTCTAGTATAACTCATTAGTAGAATAATTGTATAGAAATTATATGTCTAGTTGTACTAACTTGTATGTAATTAAATCTTATGTATATCTTATGTTTATAGGTAAAGGAAATATAAAAAAACATTCTAAATCGTTTTTCCTGTTCATTTTCAAAAGCTACTATGTTAAATGAACCGAGTCTATTGTTTTTGAAATTCTTTGTTTAATCTTGGTAGTAGTATATATCTAAAGGATCAAGAACTTGACCTTTTACAAAAGTTTCGTAACATTTTTCTGTACTAATAACGTATGTTTGTGCCGAAAAGGCTTGTAGGATGCGACTTTAGAACGTGACAGGCTGTGGATTCGAACCCCACTCGAGGAAATTTGGTATTTTTTTTTATTTTATTTTTAATAGGAAGCCAACGTTGTATACAATAATAGCTCTTACTCTTAAAATAGTAACAATCTTAAGAAACTAATACAAAAATTGTATACTACACATAAAGGCTAACTTGACATGCTTAATGAAAATAACTAAAAAAAAACTTGAATAATGAAGAATAAAAATCTATGCACTAAAAAAAAATTAAAATCATAAAAAGCTTAAAATATATATACATATACACACACACGTTCAAATACATATATAAATATACACATACATATATATACACATACATATATATACATTTTATATGATATTTCATATATATATATTTTTCTTTGCTATGTTGACAAGACAAAGCGGTGTTTACCACCACTCAACACGCAATGCCTCATGAATACGGAGGAAAGTGGATTACGGAAATGTCTTTAATGGGAACGTACAAGACACAGCGTTAAATTAAAAAAAAACAAACTACATATTACAGTTTGTAATTAGTGTTTTTGCATACATTGATATGTTTAACTTGTTTAAAAAAATATTCTGACGTTATTGTTGAACAAAATAATCGATATATGTATTTCATTCATATGATATTTTCAGCTATCCACATCTATTCCCCGTACTATAAACTTTCAGTACATAATACTGACAATAAAAACTTCCAGGCTCGCATAATAGAATCAACGGCGGACAGTATAACAGTGCGTTCGATATCCACGCCGTGCGACCTGCACCTGCGGCTCGTGCGCGACGGCGTCACCACTATGGAGAGCATGCTGCGCG
>DWMZ01000520.1:0-21862 GCA_018249855.1 Eueides tales michaeli | reverse complement strand
CCCCCCCCCTTTCCGACGAATTTAAGGCATTGCATGTTCAGTTGCGGAACTCAACGCCGCGCGTACACCCTTATGCCGCTGCGCCATATATAAAAACAAGCCAATTGATTGGCACCGCACGACATGCAATGAATCAATTCGGCGGAGAGTGACTCTATTTGGGAACGGAGTGTCTCAACACTAGGTTCCCAAATTCCATTTGCCTACCCTGCCATGCGCGGGGTACAGCCTGAAAAATAAATGCCTTTCCTAACCTACCTTCATGTCAGATGTGTATAAGCCTTTACAATTAGTAAAAACAATCCCATTCCAACAATATAAATGGATTTTGATCTAAACGGCTGTAATATTTTGAACCATATGTACTTTAATTTTAAAATTATTAAACGTTATGATGAAATAGAGAACAACCCAAGGATAGGGGGTTTGTTTCATTTTGAAAATATATTTAATACAATTTTAATATTGAAGCCCTCGTGGCACAGTGAAAAAAGCGTGTAGGTGACAGCTGCGGGTTCGAATCCCGCTCGGTGGAAAGGAATATATAACATTTTCATAACTCGCTCTTTCACGCAACACGCAATCCCTCTAGCATAAGTGTGGAACGAAAAATGTCTTCTGAGAGCATCTTAGTAGTTAAATCTGGTTACCTATTATTGAGACTATTAAGCATAAAAGCACAGAGAATAAACAGAAAAAAATAAAAAAAAGTACTATTTCTGGGGAAGATTTTTTTTGTATATCTTCCACTATATATGATTTTGATGAGAAAACCCTGGAAACTAGTGTTAAGACACTCCGTGCCGAGGGTATCTAAGTGTTTCTACCTACCTACTCCTATAATAAAGCGTGAAGCTGAAAAATGAACATATATATATATATATATATACAATATTATTAGAATAATTTATTACTACATACTAAAACATAGATAAATAATTCATATTTTGAAGAAATGTACAGAGTAAAAAGAGCCATTAGAAATCAATTAAGTATAGTTAATGTTGTTTTGTTTCCTTAACTAGTGTAAAGGTATAGCTCTACTTGTATTATTTTTCAGCACATTGCTGGCTGAGCGAACTTCGGTATATAGTGTTAAGACACTCCGTCCCGTTCCCCACTTTCCGTCGAATTTATAGCCTTGTGTGTTGAGTGGCGGCACTCAACGCCGCACTGTGCCTTGTTACAAGAGCGCAAAAATCAAACGTTAAATATTTAATATGAAAATAGTTCATATTTAAGTAATGATTTGGTAGTGGTTGTGGAATTAAGAGAAGTATTTTCCAAAGACATAAGCGACTTCTTCATTGAACTGGTTAGAATATTTAAAAATAAATCGATATGAATCGAGTCTAACTTGATACTTACCAAGTCTAATACAGGGTAACAGGATACTATAATTAGTTAGCGTTACTGTAGAGTATGGACTATGGAGTAGAGCAGAGGTTCCCATTTTTTTTCATAGATCACGTTTAAAATGTAGCTGGTCTTAGAGAACCATATTTATTTACCTATATTTTTGCATCCTTTCTAAAACTTGGCCAAAAATGTAAAGAGGGGCCTTCAACCGAGCGAATTAGTAACTTATCAAAAAGGACCATTAAAATTGGTAGTAGGCAGAGGGAACCCGGGAAGTGTAAAGACACTCCGTTCCACTTCCATTCCCCACTTTCCGCCGAATTTTAGGCATTGCGTGTTAAATGGTGGAACTCAACGCCGCGCTTTTGCCTTATTACCAGAGCGAAGAAATGAAACATTAAATATTTAAATTGAAAATATTAAATATTTCGTTTTCTCGACTGGGGATCGAACCCAGAACCTGTCGGTTACAGTCACACGGTTGTGCCGCTGCGCCACGACAGGCCTCCATTATGTTCTGGAGGCATTACATGTTGAATAGCGAAACTCAACGCCGCACTTTGCTTTATTACCAGATTGAAAAAAAATATAATATTAAATTAATTATTTTCTCGAGTGCAAATCGAAGCCACAACCAGTGCGTTTACAGACGCAAATTTCTGTCCTTGCAGAAAAACTAGCGGCTGGTTATTTCATCAATTGATTGTGATGCATGAAAGTGGATATGCAAAAAATAAAGTTTTGTGGACTTTAAGTATTGGGAACCTGTTCTTGAGTTTCCAATGGACCCTCCTTAATGGTCCTCTTAAACCACTCTAGGAACTAAAAGAGAAGAGCATTCATCTCCCACTTATATTATAATAAATTTAAGATTATTATAATGATAAGAGTGCGTGGGATTAAATGCTGTTGGTACTCAGGAAGCTTATGTAAGTTATATGTTGAAAAGAGCAACTATTTTTTGCCGGCTCTTCTCAGCATAACCGCCTTCATCACCGGTGGTAGCTTACTGTAAAACTACAGACCTTTCTATGTAAATTGTCGATTCAAAAGTGCTTGTAATAGCCTGATTTATTTCTTAAATTGGGATTCGAAGCAGCAACCATTCCATGCACTGCCAGACCAGTTCTAGTTCCAATGTTCCAAGACAACGACAGACAAGCAGTCTTTCTTTTTTTGTTACTAAATAATAAATTTCATTAGAAAAATATTTAAATGTAATATTGTATTACAAAATGTGATTACAAATGAGTTTTTACGGTCATTAAAAATAGATTTGGATGGGAAATTAATGACTTCATAGATGTTTCGTTTTTTTAATATTATTTTTTTGTTAACATAATAGATCGATTAAGACATGTCGTGGCGTAGGGGCACAAGTTTGTGACTGTAAACGACAGGTTGTGGGTTCGATCCCCATTCGGAAAAATGTTCATTTGTTCACTTGGATATAAAGGCAAAGCGCGGCGTTGAGTTTCGCCAATTTTACTTTGTATCCTCCACATGGTAGGGTAGGCAGAGGAAACTTGGGTTACAACACTCCGTTCCTCTTTCTACTTTTTGTATGTTGAGTGGCGAAATTTAACGCCACGCTTTACCTTATTACCAGAGCAAAGAAATGAAAACATGGAATATTTAATTTGAACATATGTATTGAATATTTCATTTCCTCGAGTGGGGATCAAACCCACGTACAGGCCTCAGATATACCTTATTACCTTCATGTGAGTCACGCAGTCGGATAAAAATATAACATTGTGAAGTTAGTTACTTTGACAAAGGAAGGATAAATCAATAAAAGAACGAAAAATAATTATCAATAAGATTTAATAATAAATTTCACTTCAAATATTTTAATACAATATTATTTTATTATATACATAAATTAAATTACTTTCACACCACTAGCATAAATAGTGATGCGAACAAAACTATACTCGCAGTAATGTGAGTTGCTGATGCTGAAAAAAAAAAAAATTAATTAAAAATAGTTTCTTTTATGTTTTGTATATTTTTTTTAGCATCACAGAGAGAATTCGGGAACTTAAATTAACTTAGTGTCAATACACTCTGTTCCCATTAAGATACTTTTGTTTAACACTTGTCGCTGCGCGTTTGTCTCGTTACCAAAGGGAAGAAATTTAAAATATTAAATATTTTTTTTTCTCGATTGCTAAATTAGCTTATAACATTACTTATAACTAATATTCATGCCTAAACATCGTTGCGGAAATAAATTTATTATTTTTTTTATTTTAATTGTATTTTGAATTATTGCAAAAATGAAATAAGAATTTTGTATGCTTGTTATAAGTATCTATTTGAAATAAAGTGATGATGACATCGCTCATCAGGAATAGTATAATTTAGATTGTTTTCCCAAATGAAATAAGGCCCTAAATTTCCTAATCAATAACGAAGAAGGACTGGGGGCACAACAATAGTTTCTAGAGCAAAAAAAATGTAAATATAAAAGACAAAGCGCAGCGTTAAGCACCGCCACTCAACACGCAATGTGTTAACGCTAGATTATCATTAAAAAAGTAAATGAACTCACAGCAAGTTCTTGTCTCCTCAGAATACGGGTAGTCGAAGTCGCACTGACAAAAACTGTTTCTACATACAACCCTAGATGAATCCTCTGCTAAGAAACATTGGCTGGTTCTGGAGCAAGCTTCCGAAATACCTGGAGTATTAAAGATTGCTGAGGCTTGTCGTGACCTTAGCTCTGGTGATAGGCAAAGCGGGGTCACTATCAAGCTTTTCTTTAGTGAGGTCTGACTCTAGACATGGAATGCCTCAAATTTGACGGAGAGTTATTGGGGACACAGTGTCATAACACTAGGTTATAAAATTATTTTATACTGTCCGGAATGAACCTGATTTCACCTCAAACAATATTTACATACATATTGTGGCATTTGGTACGTTTTGAGGTCTAAAATCACCTTAATATAATTTTAGGATTTATTAATAATAATCTAAACTTAGACTAGTTGTTCCTTCTTGACAAGATCTCATTTTTAACCCACTATAAGTTTGACCTGTCTCCCTGTCCGTGTGTCGGTCTGTGGCACCATAGCTCCTGAATGAATAAACCGATTTGAGGGTGTTATTTTAATCGAAAGCCTTGTTTTTGGCGGTGGTTCTTAGCTTTTCTAAAATCGGATCAGCAGTTTAAGAACCAGAGAAATTTATTCAAGACGAAGGCTTTTTTATTTTGTTTGCTTAACTTAGCCTCACGCTGTTAGAACGGAGCTCTGCATTTGATGTAACCTTCCAGCATAGATAGTATGTTTACGAAGGTCAACCGAGGTCTCCCCTCCCTCTCTTATCAATCACCTTTCTGAATTAGTAATTTTGTGTGTCTGTCTATAATATTTCTATCTTACCAGTCATAGGCCAACAAAAGCCATCCCTATAATGGTAGTTGTCAACGCAGGAACAGGATCCATTACTGCAGTGACTTGAATTTCCTAAAATTTCCACGCACTGAGCAGATACGGTGCAAGAACCGTTGAAGTCTGAGGCAACTGTAAAAAAAATGAATATCGTCATATAATTTAAATTCAAATTTAGGGAAGGTCGTGGCGCAGAGGTGACTGTAAACGACAGCTCGTGGGACAAGCGTGTGATTGTAAACGACAGCTCGTGGGCTCGGTTACCACTTAAGGAAATTAATTTTCATTTTCTCGCACTAGTCTACGGCTTTTAGTTCCGTCAATCACACACAATGACTCCAGAATTTGGCATTAAATTAGTAACGAAGTGTAAAAAATTTGGCATAAAGTAAGGAACAGGTAACGGAGTGATAAGCACTAGGTTCCCCCTGCCTATCCTGGTATATGTGGGATACAGCGTGAAACTAAAGTGTAATCAACATCCACTCGCGGGAACAAATTGTTATGATTATTTTCATCGACTATATTGCATGGTGTTAATTGTTACCACATAATCCACAAGTGCGGTTTCGTATCTATCGCTATTTACGCACTCTTTCCCGCTCAGGCGGAACGTGACATTGAGTCATGACTTTTCGTGCATGCATCCGGCGTTGATAAAGTTATAAGTAATATTTTACCTGGCCAACAGACTCCGTCATAATCTACGAAGTTATCTTCACAATGACATGTATAACCTGTTGAACTGTTTCTACACACAGTGTTCTGGAGAGTACAGTCGGAATCTACTGCACATGTGCCGCCGAGAGCTGAAAAATAAATAATGTATAAGAAAAAATCATTAATGAAAAAATCAGGTAGTGTTTTAAAGGAACGAATTGTCTAAACAATAGGTTCCCAGGTTCCTTCTGCCTATTTTGCTATCTACGAGGATACAAAATGTCTCTTGATTATATAAAAATACTAGCGATCTAAATGCGGCTTCGCCCATTTTCATAATCCATATTCTGTGTGTTATTCTGGTGTATAAGATATACTCGTATGTGTTACTGAAAGATTTCGTCTCAATCCGTTCAATAGTTTTAGCATGAAAGTAAAACAAACATATACACAAATTTTCACATTTATAATATTAGTAAGATGTCTTTTTGTTGCAGGTGACTATAGAAGTAAACCCGGCCTAAATTAAAATATAATATATTTATTTAATAAAATTTTTGAGCGTGAATTTTCTTTAAAAATGAATCACCGTCCCGACAAAGATATACTTTACAATTTTTAAAGAAAATTCACGCTCAAACATTTTATTTATCATATTTTAATTTAAGCTCGTTTCACCACTGTCATTTTAGCGGGTAGCCTTATCTGCCAGATAAGCAATATCTTTTTCGCGCTGTTAGCGTACCGATACCTATTACGCGGGTGATTGTTGTCTACCATATTAGTAGTAAGATAATTTGATGGTAAAACAGAAAAAAAATATTAGCATATCTATCTGAGAGATAATTATTTGTCAGATTACTATCTGAAACTTTATTCATAACTGGTAAAACTGACCCTTAATTTTCTTAAATTGCATGCTTTTTGGTTAGTGAAGCGAGCAGGGGGTCCGGGGGTGGAGCTCCCTAATAAATATATAAAAGAATATACCCACCCGGTGCACAACTACCGTCCAGCTCTTGATATCCATTCCCACACACACAGACACCGTTGCACTCTAAATTCTCAATGCTGTTACACTCTAAAGAATGTTGGCATGACTCCCCTAGCACTGAAAGAAGAGAATTATAACGTTAATAATTTATATATAGAGACTAGAGATCCAGGTTGAGGCTAATGGAGCTTGAAGATAATATAATTTGTAGTTTCCGATATAAATTGAGGTGAGGCATGGATGAAATATTTAATATGTTTATTTCCCCGCTCTGATAATGGCGCAAATCGTGACGTGGAGTTCCGTCACTCAACACGCAAGTCCTTCGAAATGCGGCAGAATAAAAAAATGGTAAGTCTTAACACTAAATCACCAAATTAAATAAAAAAAAGTTAAATTCACTATGAAAATTACAAACCTAATCCGCTAGTCAAACACAATCCTTCAAACTCAGTCAATCCGGCCGGACAAGTGCAGTATCCCTGCCCTGCTTCGTTCTTCACACATTGTATCTCAAGGTCTCCGGCCAAGCAGTCACTGTCTACATTACAGACCTCTCCTATACCTGTGAGAATAGGAGAGATTTTACTATTACAGATAGCAAAATATAGAAGAATGTGAATACCGTCGTGGATCAGTGCTGGTTCGATGATCTTTCTTCTTTGCTCTGGCAGATAAAACTTGGAGTCGAGTTCCACCACTATCAGCAATGTCTTAAAAATTTGGTAGGGAACTGAGTGTCTCGACACTAAACTCCCTCTGTATGCACTGCTATGTCCGGGATACAGTGTTAAAAAAAACTAGTAAGCGCGAGTCGGACTCGCTTTCTGAGTATTCCATACCACTATTTAAGACTGATCAGAGGAAAGTACAACATATAAAATTTGATAGGCTTAAATTTGCGTACATATACATTAATTATGTACGAAATCAACTACAAGTGTATTTATTTAATGATTATTTTTTTTAATGATTGAAATATATACTAATTTGTCCTTTATTCGTTCTACAAATTCTTACTTCGTATGAAATTATCATAAATGTAGATAGGTAGAGAAGTGTCCTATAGAATTTGATAACGCAGAGAATTTGACAGAAAATACAGCAAAAACTTTTTGAAATCACGTTGTATTAGAGATTTTGGCTATTGATGTTTGCATGATACCTCTACGATCTCAAATAAAAGACGGACAGACGGTAAACAAAACTATTCACTAAAGGCTCCTTTTTCCTTTTAAGATAGAGAGGGAACCTTCAAACTTACCAGCAAAAAATCTACATAAGTTTCTATCGCTATCCCATACAGACAATTCAGGTATACATTCACAATTCCTAAAACCCCAAGGCTCCTGTGGTGGGCCGCATCGCGCTGCTGCCCCAAAAGTATGGCAGTTCACGTCCACCACGCAGGACTCATGTAAGTAACGTGTAACTGGAATTTCAAATATCAAACTATTAGCGATGCAGGAATCGCAGGGGAAGCATGACACGACAGGTTATGGGTTTGATCCTCACTCGAGGAAATTAAATATTTAACATTTTCAAATTAAACGCTTAATGTTTTCATTTCTTCACTCTGGTAACTAGACAAAGTGCGACGTTGAGTTTCGTCACTTGACATATAATGCCTCAAATTAGGCAAAAAGTGGGGAAGGGAACGGAGTGTCTTAACACTAGGTTTTCATTTTTTTTCTGTCTATCCTGCCATTTGTGGGATACAGTATGAAGCTGCAAAAAATTAAATACGGCTTCGTTCGCCATAACTTATTGTTATTATTCTATAGCTTCGGGCAAAAAGCGAGCTTAATAAATCGTTGGCGGTAGTTTGATATAACAATTATGTCAACTGACAGACGAATGCCACATCAGTCTACCCGTGAGTGGTCATGGACAACTGCTGCTTTCCAAAAATGTATAGAAAACAATATATGTAAATAAAAATCGGTAATTTTGTTTCATGGATATGAAAGAAATACTGGTTAAATATGATTTTACCTCTAACACAATCCCTCATGTTATCTTCAAAGTAGAAATTTGGTGGGCAGATACAAACACCGTCAATGACCACCGCCAAGGAACCATTGCATTGTATTTCTACTGCAGGAGATGTAAGTTCTGAAAAATAGGGGCTTATTAACATTATTCATAAAGAACTTATCTTTTAAAAGCGAGGTTGTTGGTTCGGTACCAATCAAAGGAATGAGATAATATTAAGAGAAATATTTATTCAATATCTTCATTTTCCCACTCTGGTAACGTATAAAAGCGTTTTTCGTACGTAATTTTTTTATTTTTTTTCAGCTTCACGCTGTATCCTGGGGAACCTGGGATCTTAGTGTACGTTTTGTTCTCATCGTGACACTTCAGTTCCCCACTTACTGCCGAATTTTAGGCATTTCGTGATTAGTGGCGGAACACGACGCTGCGCTTCGCCATTTTCTGAGCGAATGGGGATCGAACCCAAAACAAAACGGTTTGATAAACTGATAAACCCTTACTCAAAAATCGGGTAAAACCTTACCAGCAAAACATATTAATCCATCAGGGCTTTCATAATATCCAACGGGACATACACAGACACCGAACTCCGAACAGATGAAGGGGCTGGGACACTGTGTCGCTGAGTCACATTGGGTACGTGTCACATTCAAATTTTCGTTCATCACGTTAATTGGTATATTTTTATTGATATTTGAGTTTTCTTGATTTACATTGGATTTTAGTATCTTGTTGGTTATTCCTCGAGTTTCTTCTGCTCTTGTAGACTGGTTACCTGCCGAAAACATGAACAAAAAGTGAAATAATTTTTTCCGACCCAAAAAATCACTACTCCATTTTCAGAAAGCCCTTGTAGCTCCTAAACTCCTAATCTGATTTTCATAAAACAGTTAACAACCACCATATTGAGCAAAGCTTTCGATAAAATAAAACCACATAAATTATTCATTGATTCTTATGATGTCACAGACAGACAGACAGGCAGATCAAACTCTTGATATCTCTCTTTTTTGCGTCAGGGGTAATTAACAAACTAAAAAGAATGTAGAACATTTTTGAAAATAGCTTGTTTCAAGCTGTGTTGTGGGACCCTGGGAACATAATGTCAATACATTCCTTTTCCATTAGTACATTTCCATTTTCTATTTTCATTCTTTTTCAGCTTCCGCAGCAGCACATGGGGATTGGCAGAGGGAATTTGGGAACCTGGTGTTAACGTTTAGTCACATGCTTGTACCACTACGCCACGACATGGCCTCATGCATTCATTTCTATTTTCATATAATTATATCATTTCCCCTTTAGAAAAAGCATAAAAGGTGACTGATATATATTTTTTTTATTTGAGAAAAGTACTTAAAACTAAGACACACTTTCTCCACTTATGGCTTATCTCAAATTAATATAATAAATATAAAAGTGTGTGTGGATGTTTGTTTCACTTTGACGCAAAAACTACTAAACAGATAAAGAGGAAACTCTGTAATAATATAGCTACTACATTAGAATAACACATATACTGTAAGGCCCTTTTCCGAATTGTTCAAACAGCAATAACGACGTTTCAACTGCTAACGTAGGGTCCGATTTAGTGAGCGCGCCAACGTCTGTTAACAGTATCAATATTCAGGCCAACTTGTTAGTGTGCTTACGAAATCAACAAGTTAAACATAACAGAACAGAGCATTTTTTGATATAAACATGAGTGGAGTATGTAGTGTAGTCGATGAAGATGGTAAAATGCTTGTATTTCAAGCGTTTTCCGCAATCGAGGAAAGTGACGATAGTGACATTGACGTGGGACGTCAAAATAATGTCAATGCTCACGACGCTATAGCTCCGACCGTCAGTACTGTAAGCACTAGTCAAGTCACATGTGACGTCAAAGTCACACGATTTTTTCCGCACTCTGGTACGCTATGGGCGCTGTGTGCACAATTTAAAAAACGGCCTAATTAATGCAAATATTTTGTATAATATGGCTATGATATTATAATAAATTTAAGCGGGGTTGTTATTAAAGTATAATTTACCTTCAATACAGCTAAATGTGTCAATATTGCAAACGCCTCTTGGAAATTTGCAATCTTCATCCACAACGCAGCCTTCGCCTACACCTAAAAATATACAAATCAAAATTAGGATATTTTTTATTCAATCTAATTTCAAGAAGCTACTGCTGGTGAGGAAAACAGGACTGCAGAGAAGCGCCGGCAACTTACATTGAAATATTTAATATTTTCAAATTAAATATTTAATATTTTAATTTCTTCGCTCTGGTAACAAGGCTAAGCGCGGCGTTGAGTTCCGCCACTCAACACGCAATGCCTCAACCTCGGCGGGTTTTCAAGTTCGTTCTGCCTCTCTCTGTTCTCTCTGTGTTTGCCAACAGACAACGCCAAGTTTTATCTCATGAAGCTCGCAAAATATTTAAATTTTCCCTTCCTTTTTATTTTAATATAAAATATGAGAAAATCGTCTCCTAGTCATTGATGGTTCTTTCTTCCGTCAAGCGTTGACAAACAGGGTGACAGAGAAACAGGAAAACGATATCCCTAAGTTTTCTATATATAAGAGAGTATGCTAAGACACTTTATTCTAATTTGCGTGTTGAGTGGCAGAACTCAACGCCGCGCTTTCTTTTGTTAATATACTCATCGCCGTGCGAAAACATAGCACCAAATGATCAACCACTATAAATTAAAAATACTTGTTTCATTAATTCCTAAGGTTAAGTAGAGGCCTTGACTCGATGGCAGTTGTGATTTCGATCCCCACTCGAGGAAATGAAACATTTAATATTTTCATTTCCTCGCTCTGGTAACGAGGAACAGACAACGATAGCTCCACGTTGAGTTTAGCCACTCAACACTCTATTTTATAAGAATTCGGCAGTAAGTTGGTATCTGAAGTGTCTCTATGGGAACGTCCCTGTTAAGTCCCTGTTAAGTCTGGGATACAATGTGAAGCAAAAAGACAACTTACCGAACGCTGACCTACGACACTCTTGTGCTTGCCTCTCATAATATCCCTCGGAACACTGGCAAGTTCCTCTACATGTCAGGCTGAAGGGATCTCGTATAAATCCAAAGCACTCCTCATCATGAGAACAGTCTTCACCATAATCCTTGGAAGACCAGCATCTTCCCTTGAAATAGTGCTGTCCAGGTAAACATCTACAGGATCCCACTGGAAATAAAATAAGTAATGTATTTTTTAATTATTTTTAAGTTTTTTATTTTAAAGAAAAATATAAGATTGTCGAAATAATTTCATGAGAACGTATGGCATAATGGTCATTGTGCTTGGGCGGCTTCAAAAAATCACGGGGTCAAACTTTTTTATTCGAAATGACATTTTAAAAATTGTAAAAATAAAAATATAAAATGTTTCTTTTAGTCGCATATTTGTACTCCTGCGCCACGACACGGATTTTGCTTGATAAATGGGCTTCACACTATATTCATAGCGTGGTAGGCAAAGAGAGCGGATCTCTGACGTTTCGCCGTCAACAATGCAGCTAAGGCGCCGTTCCTCTGTTACCGGCATCCATACACCTTTCCACATCAATTTCGTATTTTACGTCTCTAATAAACATACTTTCCAGATATACTACCTCATTCCCTTGTTCAAACATTCTAACCTAAAGTTGTAACCTTCACATTTGCGATGGTCTTGCATTTCGACCGTTCTTCATTTCTTTCAAATGTCAGACCTTAGTCTTATTCGCATTCAGGCTTAGACCATTATTTGCACACCCTTCTTTCAAAGTGGTAACTAACTCGCTTTCTGATGATGCAATAAGCACTGCATTTGCGTACCGCAGGCAATTTTTATTCAAGCTGACTACTTTCACTCTCCACTCACTTTGTCTCACTCTTTAAACGAGCGTTGAGTGGATAACGGAGTGTCTTGTCACAAGGTTCCCTCTGCCTATCATGCTATATGCGGGATGCAGCAAATCGATATGCACATAAAACAGGTTATCTTAAGAAGGCCTTAGTTATTTTACTATTTTTAAGCTGTTAATCCACACTTAGGAATTCCAAGTCTTGAAAAGATTTCAAGACTGTAAACACGACAGATTGTGGGTTCGATCTCAACCCGAAGAAATTAAATATTTAATATTTTAAAATTAAATATAATTAACAGAGCGCGGCGTTTAGTTACGCCACCAACATGAATTGCCTTGAATTTGAAAGCCGGAGTGTCTTAACACTAGGTTCTCAAGTTCTATATGCCTACCCTGCAATGTGAGGCGCCCGCTACGTTTAATTTTTTATACATTTTCTTAAAAAGAAGTTATTTCCAATATACCATGCACATAAAGGAGCTGAAAAGTAAGTGATACTTACATTCTTCGCCTTCATTTCGTCTACAATGGTAGTTAGTTATTAGTCTGTTGCACTGGTGGTCCTCATAACATGAGGACGTGTGGTATGGGGCAACTGAAAAAAAAAAATAAAAAAATTAAAAAAAAACCATGAAAAATTTTAAATGAAACACTTTTAAACCGATTAATCGCGTATATTGACTTTGAGTCTACCCGTGACCACGGACTACTGTAAAGTGTTCGAAACGTCGGATTTCCAAAAATGTTTAAAACTCAATATACACGATTAATCTGTTTAAAAGTGTTTCATTTAAAATGTGTAACAATCGCGAAAATCAAAGATACTATTATGAAAACCATGAAAGCTAGTTAACAATGTATAACAACGCATTCCAATGACGCCGGAATGATCGAGGAAAAAATAGATTAAAAATATTGGCCGATGACGTTATATAAATTTAAAATTAATATTTGTTTGTTATCATCAATTTTCTATCGAACTGAAAGGTTGTTTTGTAAATTTAAATAAATAAAGTTTTTAAAAAGTCTTTTTCTTGCCTACGTTATTTAATTTTCAATTAAAGATTTTAAATATGTGCTTTTAATAAAATTAGGACAAGTTTCTTTAAGCTTTACGCTGTATGGCCTTCCCTTTTCTTGGCCTTTCCTGTCACGTACGGGACAGGGAAGGCCATGAAAAATTAAGAATCTAGTGTTAAGACACTCCGATCCTATTAAGACTTTTCCGTTTCCAGAGCATAGAAATGAAAACATTAAATATTCCATTTATTCGAAGAGTTGTGAGATTTATAATGATATGCTTTTACTTCTGTACCAGGACCAGCCTCATTTGCTCAAATTTTATTATATACTAGCGACCCTCCCGCGGCTTCCCTTGAATTACGCTATTTTCTTTACTTAATATAAATATTTTTTTATTCCAACAACATCATCACTATTTTTACTATTTTTAAAGTGTTATTCCACACTTAGGAAAGAAAAATAATAAATTTAAAAACGTATAAAAATTTGAACGAAGCAAAATTGGAACCTGCGCCTCTTGAAAACTGTACAAGCGCCCAAACTAAGCCATTCATTCTTACACAGCTTGGTCGAAATTCTTATACGCTTGTAAAAATCTCCCTACAGAGATGCTAACAACATGAATACGTTGTAGCAAACGTATAAGAATTTCGACGGAGCTTGGTAAGAAGAGGCGCGGGTTCAAATCCTGCTTCATTCAAATTTTTATACGTTTTTAAACTTAGTAACATTATCACTTTTAAGACAATATCTATATATTGAACACAATACAAAATTTCAGTTAAAAAAATTGTAGAAATTTTACTAAACTAAATATTTCATATTGACCTAAGTTACTTACACAACAAATATACAACAATAGTATGTTGTATATTTGTTGTAATGTTCAGAGAAAGTTGCCTGTCAGTCGCAGGTAGTAAAGAGATTTAAAATCTTTAAAAATCACCATTCTGGGCCGTATTTCAATAATAAACGTCCCCTATACGATTTTTATTAATATATCTTCCATATACAGACAGCGGTCAGTTACAAATTTATTATATATCACGGTGTATCCTTCATAGCAGAGTAAACAGAGAGAACCTAGTCTCAAGCCACTTGGTATCCTACAGGATACAATTTGAAGAATACAGTCTAAAATAAGAGATATGGATATTACATGTTCGCATATTTTTTATAATCGTTTACAAGACTTCTAATACTTACTATCCCCACATAAAGTACCACCCAATACAGACTGGGTCCCAGGTGCACATTGACAAACACCCTGGTTGCAGATGCTGCCGACCAAGTTCGAGCAATCAGAGTCCAAGGAACAGGTCCATTGTGATGTTACCTGGTGAATAGAGAGAAGAGACACTGGAAAAGAGAAAAAAAGGTTACTCACCAAAATCAAGGTTACATTTGGTAAACAGGAGTATGCGGGATACTGCGTGAAGGTAATATTTTGTACTAAACTGAATTAAATTATAATAATAAACAATAAAATTAAGAAATAAAATTAATAAACAAAATTAATAAATCAAATTAACAAATCAAATTAATAAATCAAATTAATCAATCAAATTAATAAATCAAATTAATAAATCAAATTAATCAATCAAATAAATAGATCAAATTAACAAATCAAATAAATAAATAAAATTAATAAATCAAATTAATAAATAAAATTCATTAATAAAATTAATAACAATAAATAATAATATATTTTTTTAATTAAACTAAATTAAATTATAACAATAAACAATAAAATTACGGCTTAGCTAAAGTTGTTCATGGTGATGGGTCAATTAAAACATTATAATGAGAGAAAAGGGGTATTTTTACGAAAAATCATGCAAGGTAATAAAAAGTATAGTAAATTGTCGTATACAATATCGCGTATATCGTTTTAAAAATATTTTTTATGATAAATCCGAATTTGGATTAATCCGGTCAAATTACATTGAAAATGTGTAATAATCACGAAAACTGTGAGAACTTGCTTTGCGATGACAATCAATAAGTCACAGGGACGCTGGTAACGTCTTAATTTATTTTATCACTTCACGCTGTATCCCGCACATGACAGGGTCGCGCTTTTGCCTTGTTACCAGAGTGAAGAAATGAAACATTATATATTTCAAATTGAAAATATTAAATATTTCATTTCCTCGACTGTGGATCGAACCCACAACCTGTCGGTTAAAGTCACACGCTTGTGCCGTTGCGCCACGACACACGTCTCAGTACTACTAAACTTATTCTCCAGAAAAAAAAAAACTCCAGTCTCTTCATCATTATGTGATGAAGAATTAAAGTGCCCAAGGTAGTAAAAAGGAAGGTGGTTTTCATGGAATAAGGCGATTCGAGTTATACGCGGGCGAAGCCGCGGGTAGCAGCTAGTATTTAATATTTTAAAATTAAATATTTAATATGTTCATTACCTCGCTCTGGTAACAAGGCAAAGCGCGGCGTTGTGTTACGCTACTCAACACGCAATACCCCAAATTCGGCGGGAAGTGGAACGAAACGGAGTGTCTTAACACTAGGTTCCCAAGTCCCATTTGTCTACCCTACCATGTGCGGGATACAGCGTGAAGCTGAGTGAGTGTTCTGATAACATAGCAAAATATGAAGAGGTGATGGTGCAGTACATTGAGTTAAGGTTCCCAAATAAAAAATACTTACACAAAAAAAAAAATAATTGTCCGTCCATTGTTACCAGTTATCCATCTACCACCACCGACATTACTGAACAAAAAAAAAATAAAGCATTTCTTAACATTATTTCATATTATCAAAACGATTATATATATTTTTATCTATATTTTTTATTAAAGCTCGTAGATAATGTATAATTGATATTATTATTCATTATTTGTGAATAGACATGTTTTTTTTTTTCATTTTTTTTTGTGGCTTTACTCTTTACTCTGTTGGTTATTTGGATGATTATTTGGGAATAGTGTCATCACTCTATAAAAAACCTAAAGTGATGATGTTAATACACTTCCATTGCCTGCCTGTTTAGTAGTGTAACAAAATAATTTACTGAGTAGTTACAAAAACACACCGTGAAGTTATGTAAAATAAATAAATAATGGAGCTCGAGCGAAGCCACAGGCGGGTCGCTAGCTTGTAATTAATCTGAAAATAAAATTAAAATGAACGATCTCCACATATGTATGTACATAGCTCTATAACAACGTATCTATAAAATGCAGGTGTTTCGAATATACGGCATGTTGATAACACTATCTATAATACAAATTACTTTTTAGTCACTTGTCACTGATGTGATTAATAAAACATACAAAATTGCAGAGATTACAAGTACCCGGAGGTCTGTCGTGTGACTGTAAATGATACAGGCTGTTGGTTCGATACCTACTTTAGGAAAACATTGAAGAATGATAACAGAGGGGACTTAGTGCTAGAACACTCCTTCCTCTACTGCATATGTCTCTTTTGAATAGAAGAAGTGAGCAACTGCATGAAGGAGAAGTGAATTTTGAATAAAAACACTCCTTTGTTCATTTTCCGCATGAAATTAAATTATATTATTTGTTGAGTGGCTCATATTTATATATCTTCTTTTTGACAAAACCCGAGGAAGGTGCAACGGCATGTGTGCCACTCGAGGAAATGAAATAATTAATATTTTCATCTTCCTTTTTCTGATATAGAAATAAAGCGCGGTGTTGAATCATGCCACTCAACAAGTATATTCTCCAGAATTCGTGGATAAATGCGAAATGAAAGTATCATGACGGGAACGGAGTGTCCTTACACTGGGTTCCAAAGTTCCTTCTGCCAAGCTAAAAAAAAAATTACACTTTTTCTTTATATTATATCTTTATTTCAACACGATCTTGAAGCACTATTGAATCGTCGAATGAACATGAAACTGTCACTGTTTCCGAAAGCAGTTCTTCTAAAAAGGTGACAACAAATTCTATAACCAATCTTTTTTTACAGCTTCACACTGTATCCCGGACATGGCAGGTTAGGCAAAGGGAACTTGGGAACCTAATGGTAACATACTCCGTTCCGTTCTCCGTTTTCCGCCATATTTTAATGGTAAGTGGTTGTTACCAGGGCGTAGAAATAAAAATATGTAGAGATTGAACCCATAACCGGTCGCGTCTACAGTCCCACGCTTGTGTCCTCATATATATTAAACTATAGTTACAAAATGTGAAACAATTTTCAATAATAATAGCTGTACAGGTGTTCAGATTTATTCTTTATCTATAACTTTTATAATACTTTGTAGTCGATAAAATAATTTAACAAATGATAATACAAAGTATATCTAGACGCTAATGTGGTGCAGAAGAGCCTTACTGTTAACGGTCGTGGGTTCGATGCTCACTCGGAAAATGATTTTTTTTTTTTTTTAAGGAAAGACACGGCAAACGAGCATACGGGTCACGTGATGGTAAGTGATCACCGCCGCCCACGGTCCCGTGTAGCACCAGAGGAGCTACAGAAGCGTTGCCGGTCTATAAGGTGTATGGGCACCGGGGCCCGGCATTACCCAATGCGAAACGCAGTGGCCGAAGCCACTACTTAACGCCGGTCTTAAGTGCCGGGGGTGGTAATAATCCGGTCGAGTCTGCCCATGCGTGTTGTCATTGCTGACAACGTGACTCTTCCACTCGTACTTTAGTCGCCTCTTACGACACCACCAGTACCAGGGTGATCCTATTCTAAGCCGGAATCACACGGTGCAAAAAATTATGTGGATTTTTCCAGTCTGGATAGTGTTAAGCCATGTGGAGTGTCTTTTTGTTGTTTTTGTGGCAGTATATGTTGTGTGGCGGAACTCAACGCCGCGCTTTGCCTTGTTACCAGAGCGAAGAAATAAAAATAATAAATATTTCGTTTGAATTTTTTTTTTTCGCTGGGTTTCGTTTCGTTTTTGTAATATTATAAAGGTGGGGAGTTTAAGCCTTTGAGGCGCAGGGGCACAAGCGTGTGACTGGAAAAGTGAAAGGTCATGGGTTCGATCCTCATTCGAAGCAATCAAATATTTATTATTTTCATTTCTTCGCTCTAGTACTTAAGAAGGGAAAATGCGGCGTTGAGTTTCGTCACTCAACACGGAGAGCTTCATCTCTTCATCATCATCATTAAGCACATCTGATACAGACATTGTCTTAATGGGAACGGAGTGTTTTAACACTAAGTTCCCAGTTTCCCACTGTATACTCAGCTATGTGCGAGATATAATGTGGAGTTAAAAAAAATACGCATCTACTGTTACATTTTACTTAGTACCTGTGACTTCACGGTAACTTAACGCCGCGCTTTACCTGTTTTTTAAAATTCTCAAAAAAATTATTTTATTTAATAGAAAAAATGAGACATGTCCCGCTGAGTTTCTTTCGCCAGTTCTTCTCAGGTCTGAGGCAGTGACTTTAGTGAACTGGTGGTAAATTGTTTTACGTTCAAAAAACGAAGCTTATAACTTCGTATTTTAAATAAAAATATTTTAATTTGAATAAAACGGAAAGTAAAACCAGCCTTGAGAACTATGTTTATATTTCTAAGGTTAAAACATTTGTGAAACACCGTACAAACGATACACGCTATTTTATATTATTATTAAATTAGAAATATATAACTTCAACAAATATTATTTAAGCACACATTCATTAATCTTTGTACTAAAATTAATTAAATGAGGCCTGTCGTGGCGCAGCGGCACAAGCGTGTGGCTGTAACCGACAGGTTTTGGGTTCGATCCCCCATCGAGAAGATGAAATATTTGATACATATTTTCAATTAAAATATTTAATATTTCATTTCTTCGCTCTGGTGATAAGGCAAAGCAGCGGCGTTGAGTTCCGCCACTCAACACAATGCCTCAAGCTCGGCGGAAAGTGGGGAACGGAAGTGGAACGGAGTGTCTTAACACTAGGTTACCGCGTTCTCTCTGCCTACTCTGCCTTGTGCGGGATACAGCGTGAAGCTAAAAAAAAATAAAATATTAATTCTACATAACGTGACGCAGGTTATGGGTTCGATTCCTACTCGAGGAAATGAAATATTTAATATTTTCAATATAAATATTTAATGTTTTCATTTCTTCGCTCCGGTAAAAAGGCAACAAGGTTATTATCCAATTGTCCAATCGAGATCAGCTAGCGGCAGAGTTATAGTGTATCGAGCCACGCCAGAGCCAAGGACCGTAGATGGCACTCTAGCTGAATGAACAAAATGCTGTGGTTATTATATTTTTAAAATATTAAATAAATTGTGTCAATTTAAATAGAAACAATTCTATACAATGTGAATATTTAGTGTAAATGTTATCTCAGACACACTGCGGTATATAAAACAATAACAATGATTTTTTCCCCTAAATCATTTCAGTGTTTTAATTCAATCTTTTTTATTAATTTTGTGACTAAAAATGTCTCCTTGTATAAATCTCTGATGGCACAAGAACTTGATCCTAAAACAAAAAAAAAACCGAAAATAAAATATTTTAAATTTATTCAAATCATCTAAACTAAAATATAAAAAACTATCGACAAACAACAGTTATAAAAAAAACGCATAAGACCTGTTATTACCTACTGTGTCATCACAGACAACTTATGGCAGCGTTTGTTTACATTATAACTACGTTAAAACTTTTAACCCGAATTCCAATCCTACCGAGGATCATTATAATAAATCGTAGATCTCTGAACATCTCTCTTTGTACTTTAAGCCTTTGCATGCACGTACTAGGCAAATAGCTAAAGAAAAAGAAATCCGCTGGATAAGAAATGGGCGCATATTTACTCGAATAAATTACCAGTCTCCAGCCAAGCAGATAAAGTGTTATGAATCATTGAACCATCTTTAATGTATAAATTTAAAGTCTTTATTTTTTCCAATATGTTTAATATTTACAGTCAACATTTTCGCGGAACGAGAACTTAATAATATTCGTTTACTAACTTTGTATGATTGTAGCAATGGAAACTTGGTTGGATGAAACAATACTTGACTTTGAATCATTTTCCAACTCTTTCAATATATACAGAAGAGATTTGACGATCTCATCATCGTGGTGGGTACTATCTACCGTTTCTTGTAAGTTCGAATCGCGCCGAATTATGAAAGTTATAAAATTCTTTTCCACAGATCTTCGCAAACACTTTCATTATGTTTAAAAACGTTATGAAAGTGTTTTCGAAGATCTACGGATTCATGTAAAATTCAAGAGTAAAGGAATCTTCAATAACTTACTAATTTTTGTTGTATACCTACCTCCACCTGTATCTATAGATTCTCAAAATGTTATCATAGACAATATTAACTCAACTATACAGTCTTATAATGGAGGCATCCTGTGATTTTAAGCTCCATAGATTGGATTTATTATGTTACTATTTCTCACCTTGTTACTCCCATTAATATTAATAACTCAGTAGGATATTCGCTTCTGGACTTTCTCACTAAATAATCTGAACCAATACAATTATGTAAAAATCACAATGGACGTGTGTTAGACTTGCTATTGGGTACTTAAAAGTAACAAATGCCTTCGACACTTTAAACAAGCTAGACCCTTATCACTCCTGCAGCTTGAATGAGTACGACGTAAACCTACCTTAAAAAACACTACATTTCAACACATTGCTTCAAAAAAGCCGACTATAACAAAATTAATTCCGAGGTGGGGCGGTTTCAGATGGGAACTTGAACTAGAATCTTGCTCTAATGTTGATGTTATTTTTTTTTATTGTATACTACGCAAAATTATTGATATATTAGTTCCTAAGATGAAACCAAAAACTTTAAACATCCTGTCTGGTTTACGCTAATCTGTTAGTGTCAAGATTTAGTGACTTAGAGCCGCTAGAATTTGGTGTACCACAATGACACCTCGGACCTACTCTCTTTCTAGTTTACCTGAATGACCTTTGCAAAATGACACTCATGAGTTGCAAAATAATAACATACGCTGATGACGTTCTCCTTCTTATACACGGTGCTGGTCTCAAATTCAGAGATATGCCGAGTCGGACCTTGAATATATCGTAGTCTAAATTTATTGCATTTGCCGCAAATCATATAACTATCCCTAGGAGTCTCTTCTTGATAGCACACACTATCTTTTGCAACTTTAGGACGTGTACTTGTACTGGGATTGGCAATCTATCGAAAATAAAATACCTTGGTGTTTGGTTTGACAACCATTTATCATGGGCTGTACATATCAAACATACGACGTCCAGAGTCAGAAAACCATTGTACAAGGCAAAAGTAGGATAACGGATTGGTCGAAAATACATTTCTTTAAGTATTCCTCGTTGAGCCTATTCCAGATTTTTAGTTTCCAGAAGTTTTAGTTTTCATTGGAAAGATATTGACCTCCCCAGACGATTATACAATATGATAGTACAGATTGTACCAAGGCATAATAAATCATGTCATATTAAGGGACGATTTTTAAAGAGGAACATAAGTTTTATATATATATATATATATATATATATATATATATATATATATATATATATATATATATATATATATATATATATATATATATATATATATATATATATATATATATATATATATATA